>MU227636.1:301664-320105 GCA_018584345.1 Thuja plicata | reverse complement strand
TTCATAAATCTCCTAACAGAGTGCATACTTCATTGTATGTTTGTAAATCCTCTAACAAGGTGGACCTAGCAGTCCTAATTGCTTCTAACAGGGCAGATCATCAGAAGTGATCAATATAAGCCTTAACTGGCCAATTTTATAGTGCAGTACCAAATTTTTGTGGGTATCATCCCCACCCCAGTTTTACTTTCTATTTGGAAGGTTTTTGGGTCACCAAATCTTTGTGGTTATGTGTTATGAATGATTATACTTTCATGCTTGTAGTAGATTAGATAAATAAATGGTCAAGTATATACAAGTGCAGAAATGACTTAAAGTTTTAAGAGTTACTGATTTACCCCTCCCCTCTCAGTAACTTGGCTAGTCTTGATTATTTCCAACACCTTTTAGTTTTCTAATGCTAGTCTTGAGACTTTTTTTTCTTTGACGATAAAAAATTGAAAGTTCTTGTGTGGGTAAAGTTTCCTAATCTCCCTCTACCTTGTTTTCCTTTCATGCATGCCATTGTGCAAGCACTAGATAGGGTTATTTGTAGTGAGAATAACCATTTTCTTTATCCTCAGCCCTAGAAGAGGCTCTATGTTGAGGTCAACCTTTCCAAGGACCTTAAAGATTCTATTGAGACTTAAGCTAGTGAGACCACCTTCCCAACACTTGTTATCATTGTCAATATGTAGAGCACAAGATTAAGGACTTCCCTTTGGAAGTTCCTTGCACTAAATATCCTCCTAAGGACTCTGGCTCTCGGCTAGCCGATTCTAGTAAAAATAAGAATCCAAGAAAGATGATTAGGTAATAGTTAGCTGGAAGAATAATCATGCCAAGCTTTTCACTTTGGCTTCAACTTGGAAGCTGCCACCTCCTCGTGTGGAGGGCCATACTGACCCTATAACTCCTATTTTAACCCTGGCTAGTAGGGGACAAAAATTATTGATTCTATTGTTAACCCTTCTTGGGTTCACATGCCTTAGGTGACTTCTACAATTTCTTCCCCTCTCATTCCCCACCGCTCACAAAACCCTTCTGGGCATGTCAAGGCCATGCCTGATGGTGTTCTAGAAAAATGCATAAATATTTCCATGGAGTCTCCTAGGAATGATCTCACTCCAACATATTTTTCAAATAGCTATGCTTCCCTTGGGGATGGTGATGGTATGAACAACACTGTTTTCTCATGAAGTACATCCCTTGGAATGTTTGGGGTCTTGCAAATGTTCCCATGAAGTATTTTGTCAAGGATGTGCATCACCGCGTTAGTCATTTGGATGTGTTCTACCTCTAGGAAGTTACAATTTTTGGTTTCTTTCTTGATGCCGCTTGCAAGGTTATTTGGAAAAAGATCCTTGCTCTCTATTCTTAGCACGAAGCTGATCGAGCTGGAGTTGTTACTCTTCTTACTCCACATTGTAATTCTTATTAGGTTAATCATGGCTCAGATCCCATGCATAGATGTGTCTGGGTGA
This sequence comes from Thuja plicata, assembly GCA_018584345.1. Classification (NCBI taxonomy): domain Eukaryota; kingdom Viridiplantae; phylum Streptophyta; class Pinopsida; order Cupressales; family Cupressaceae; genus Thuja; species Thuja plicata. Next base: position 318,642 of record MU227636.1, on the reverse strand, counting down.
CTTTCATTATTGAGAACCATTCATTTGGCATAGTTAATGTTTATGCGCCCAATGATGTCATTGAAAGATCTCACCTTTGGCGTTGGCTTGCAGATTCTCTGCCACCTGCAACTTGGATTTTTTGCGGTGACTTTAATATGGTTGAAGTGGCTTCTGACAAGGACAACCTTTTTCATTTTTGACGGATAGTTGGTAAGAGAGAAGCATGGTACTACATGCATAATAAATTAGGCCTTTTTTATCCCACTGTTGGTCATTTTTGTCCCAATGGGGTTTGGCACACTTGGTCTAATTTTAGAGCCTCTTCTGATAGAATTCATAAAAGGATTGATCATGCTATGATTTTGGCACAATATTTTTTCTCTTTTTCCAAAAATAAATCCTTATTGGTTAGGCCTCTTGTTGATGTGACCTTGTCAGATCATTTCCCCATTCAATTTAATATTGTCTGGAAGATAGCTAAGACACAGCCTCCCACCACTCAATTTTTTTCAATACTTATATCCTTCACCACCATTCAATGGTGGCCCACATTCATCTAGTTTGGAACCTTGAGCCTTAGCCATCACATTTGCCTAGATGGATTCAGTGGTGGAATGATGTCATCTGACATACGACATGTTTTATGCACATTTATGGTAGACAACTTTCCAAGTATCGTCTTGGATCCTATGATGTCAACACCAAATATCTTCATGTTGTCACGGAGGCCTTAACTCATTATCTATTCAATCAAGACCTACAACTCCACCTTGATAAGATACATCATCATAAGAAAGTTGCAAACAATTATGCTACTAGAGGTGCTCAGATCAAAGCTCGTATACACCGGTTAAAAATAAAAAATAAAGCATCTAAAGAATTTTTTTCTACTCTCCATGCTCGCCACACCAGTGTGGGCATAACAAGGATTAAAGAAGGTCAAACCCTTTTTACTAAGCTTCTTGATATCCTACAGGCCTTTGTTCATCATTACAAACACATTTTTGCCACACAAGGATCTACTCCTACCAGCGATCAAGCTCTTGCTGATTGCATTGTTGTTGTTCCTCATTGTGTCTCCCCTTCTTAGCGGGCTTTATGTGATTAGATTCTTACCTTTCAAGGTCTTTGTGAAGCAATTTTTTCCATGGTTGATGATAAATCCCCAAGAGGTGATGGCTTCCCCTATGAGTTTTATAAAACCCTCTTGGATGCTATTGGTCTTGATTTGCACTGGGTTTACCTCAAATCCTATCATTCCCAATCTCTGTAGGACATCATCAACAAAGGTAATATTAAGTTCATTCCCAAATCTAAGGACCGAGAAGATATCTGTAATTGGCGGCCCATTACCTTGCTAAATTTATCTCCTGCAAGATCATTGCAAAGGCTTTGGCTCTCAAGATTTGCCACATCCTGCCTCAGATTGTGCGGCCGAAGAAAAATAGTTTTATTAAATCAATATTTATTCTTGATAATATCATAGTAGTTTGGGAAGGTATGGAATGGGCTTGTAAGTCTCATCAGAAAACCTTTTTTCTTAAAATTGATTTTGCTAAAGCTTATGACCACATTGAATGGCCTTTTATTTTAGTTATGCTTCATGCTCTTGGATTTCACCCCAGATTTATTCAATTTGTGTAGATGCTTTTCAAGCATGCCTTAACTTGCATCACCATTAATGGCAGATAGTCCTCTACTTTTGGGCTCTTTTGATCCATTTGGCAAGGTTGTCCTCTGCCTCCTGCCTTGTATGTTCTGGTGGCTGAGGGATTTGGTTACTTGTTATCTCACTCTATTTCTTTATGCCATGTTTGTAGGATTGGTTTACTTGATTCTACCCAGTAATTGGTCAATGGTCACTTTGTTGATGATTCCTTTGTCACTCTTGAAGAGGATGAAGATAATATATGGGCAGCCTTGCAGTATTTAGATATTTTTGCAAGGCCTCTAGTTCTACCATTCAGTGGTATAAAACCTTGTGCTTCAAACAATCTAACCTTCTAGATCCACCCTAGTTTTCTTAGTTTGGATGGTCAAAGATTCAACTGTTAGATGATATCAATTTTGATTACTGATCATGCTATTGATATTCATGTTTTGTCACTGATGTCAACATATATTTCTGTGGAAGAGGACAAACTGGTTGCTTGACTAAAATAAGTGTAGGGACACTCTCTGGATGATTCAGAATGATCAGAGTTGGATTTATAAGGAAAAATTTGTATTGACATTATTCCTAAGGTTGCTTGGCTTTCTATTGCATATTGTGGATGCTACAGTTGATTTGGTAAACACAGTTTCTGGACTGTAAATGTGATTCTGGATAGAGCAGGTCTCTGTGTTTTGAGTATACTTTCTGGAAAAGATATTTTAGATGATGTTGTAGACCTTACGGAAAGACATATTGTAAATTAGTGTCAAAACACTTAGTCATTCAGTGTTACCTAAGTATACAGAGTTACCCAAGTAAACAGTGTCTCTTGACTATTCAGTATCACCTGAGTGTTCAGTATCGCCCGAGTGATAGTTTATCACCTGAGTATTATTTTGGACCTGAGTGACAGTTTGAAGCCAAATTTGCATATATTGTTAAATATATATTTGTTTATTGTAAGCTGACTTACAAAGTTATTTGTTGGATAAAGATATATATGTAAGATAGTTTGTTTATCCAATTATGAAAGAAAAAATATGTATATAGTATGAATGTATAATCAGAAGATGATATGATTATGTGAATGACAGTTTGATTTAAGTGAAGAAGTGTTCAGGACAACAAAGACTTATCTATCACATTTAGGTGATCAGTTATATTTCAAAGGATCTTATTCAGCAATCACAGTTGCACAAAGCATATCATCAACTAGTTCATTGTCATAGGTGGATCAATTAAATCCTGTAACAAGGTGGACCTAAAAGTCCTTTCTTTAAATATCTTAATAGAGTTTCAATACTTATTGTATTATACAAAATCATTTAACAAGGTGGACCTAACAGTCCTTTCTATGCTCCTAACAGGGTAGACCATTAGAAGTAGTCACTGTAAGCTTTAACGGGCTAAATTTATACTGTAGTACTAAATCTTGTGGGTATCATCCACACCCTAGTTTTACTTTCTTTTGGAAGGTTTTTGGGTAACCAAATATTGTGTTATGTGTTGTATCTAATTCTTTACTTTCAAGTTATATGCATGCAAACAAATAAGCTAATCTATTTGTGGACTAAAAGGATTAGTTTTTATTGATTCCTGATTCACCCCCCCTGTAAGTGGCCATGGATCAGATCATAATACTTAAGGAGCTGCTCCCTCTTTCCCTAAAGAGAAGAAAAGAATTACCAGTGTAGATGAATGACAAGAATTATATAGAAGAAAAAATTGAAGAAATTTGCAAAGACATAAGCTCAGAAGAAGTTGATGCAGCCATTGAAGACTTGCTTACAAAGAATCTCAATTTACATGAAGAAGTCAGAAAGTTGAAAAGAGAACCGGAAGTTCAATCAATCAGAATGTGTGAAGTCATGGAACTAAAGAACAAAGCAAAAGATGACAAAAATATAGCACAAGAAGATAAAAGACTATTGAGTACAAGATTAGAGGAAAAATAAAATGAAATCCAACACTTGTCACTTCAGCAAGCTGATTTGGTAAGTCAACTCAACAGAGCAACATAAGAAGTTGTCAATCTAAGGAGAGAATGAAAGACTGTATAAAGATCTCAATATTGAAAAAAAAACAAATGAAAGTATGGTGAATTCACAAACTAGCATGCATCAAGAAATAGAACTCAAAAATCATGGATAGAATGGATTAGGATATACTGAAAAAGGTGAATCCTCACAAAAAGGAGCTCAAAGGAACAACAGACCTAAATGCAATCACTGTGGAAAGACATTGCATACATCAAACAAATTTTGGAGCAATGGAAAGTCAAAATTTAATCATAAATTCTACATCTGCAACAAACATGGACATAGAGAAAGTGAATGAAAAGAGAAACCTAAGTTTGAAGGGAAATGCTACAAATGCAACAAACAAGGTCATAAATCTTTTGAGTGCAGAACTAAGAAATGTAATCCTGCTAAACAATTAGCCAAGGCAATTTTTGGTTGGGATTACAACACTTGGTACAGATGTTGTCACTATGGTGAATATGGACACATTGGTGCAAATTGTGTGAAGATTCACTTCAAAAAAAGAGATCCTACTAAGAGATGCTATGTGTGTAAACAACTCGGTCATCTAAGAAATAACTGTATGAACAAAGAAAAGGTTGATACTGGTTTTGAGAATGGTAGAACCAAAGTCTTAGAAATTAGAGCTCAAATGACCAAGCAATGGGTAAGGAAATCCTCAGACAATTCAGATCAAAGCAATGAAGGATCTAATGACACCCTAAATAGTGAGATGAGTGGATCCATCATTATAGAATAAGAAAGTAAGGAGATGACTGGAACTGTGCAATAATAAGACATCCTACATCATTTCCAAGCAAGTAATACAGTCCATATCTGCATATTGATGCATAAGGACATATTGTAGTTCAAAATGAGTCAGAATGTCAGTAACACCCGAGTCACTCTAAGTTCACCTGAGCTAAGTCGGGCAGTGTTGATAACTAGAAAATTAGTTTCACCCAAGCTTCCAAGTGAATCTTGAAGAAACACCTGAGTCACACCAGCTACTATGTATGGAGCATTTAATGAAATACTCTAACGGTTGAAAAAATCTTATATATGAAGGATTGTGAAGATTACTATATACAATGCTTCCAGTTTACAAGTTAATTCAGAGCTTTAGTAATTCTGTGCGAATTCATGATTGAAATTGGAGTTTGATTATTTTGTTAGAGAAATATGGCATCCACTTCTAGTAGTAAGGTCAAGAAAGGTTCGTAGATGCTAGTAAGGAATACAATTTGTGATCCTCCCCTATTCAAGCTTCATCCGGTAGTTGCAGAGGAAATATACCCAATGGGAGCTCATTCCCTAATCCCTTCAAGAGAGGTACTATTCAATGACATTCACAACTTCTATCACTGCAACATATAGGAGATTGCAACCAATGACATGAATCAAACATATGAGAAGTTATGCATAGATGAGAAATTGAAGCCCGAGAAAACACCTTGAAACCAAGGGTTTGATACATATCATGCATATGCTAAGGGACTTCTAGAAAAAGTGAATGAGATATGTTCTTAGTCATGTTCATGACATGCAACTATGGCTCGATCATCCTGTGAAGATGACTAAGAAAATAATTCACCGTGTTACTAGGTTCCCTATGCTAGACAAGCCAAAAGCTACCAAAACCCCCTAAACAGAGATGAACTAGCAGAGTTAACTCTTGCTGAGTGGGATGGCAGAGGCATGAGACTCAATGGAATAATGGACATGGAGATAAAATTTGGCATTCATGTGATAGCACACAAGATATACAGCTCAAGCAGACCCAACTGTGTTGCATGCGAAGCTCTTGACCTAGACTATAAAGTTGTCAAAAAAAATGTGGTATTTGACCTAGCAGAATTGCATCTCACTCAGTTGAGAAAAAACATGGAGAGCATCCAAGTATCAAAAACCAATTCAGGTAAGTTTGGTTCTCTTCTAATTTGTATACTATTTTATGTGGAGAAGTTCTTTCCCTCCAAAGGAATAGTAGTATGGAAAAAGGATAGACCAATCATTTATCAAATAATGATTTGATAGCTAAGATGGGAGATAATTTTGATAGTATCATGGATGGATACTTTGAAAATTTCAAACATAAAATGCAAAGTAGATATAGGATTCCCAAACAACTAGTTGAGAAGTACAAAGAAGAAATTTTTTTTCTAGTTGATTGTGACAAAGTGTTGTAGGACGAAAAAAAGGCATATTTAGCATATTAGGTAATCACAAACCCTAAATAGTATTCTAAACCTATCTAATCTATCATGAAAGCTATTTGCTAAGGGAATTCATAAAATAAGAATGAAAACTCAAAAGCCCCCTTCAAAGGAAGCTCCCATGTCCTTCTTTCTTCTCCATAATGAGATTGATGTTTCTCTTTGCACACACACTTTGCACAAAATCCAAGTTTTCTAATGAGAGTACTAGAAGTGAGTGATCTTGAGGTTTTTTCAAAATCTTGTGGTTCAACCTTGAATGATAGAAATGCACCCATTTTATAGAAAATGAGATACAATTTGGTGAGATAGCACAAAATCGATGCATAAATGCAAATTTTGGTTGGTGAGATGTTTGGAACCATGAAATGGGGGAGATGAAATAAGAAGATATTGGAGGATATTGAAGATATTGAAGAAGCACCTTAATAGGGATGTGAATAGTCAATTAAGGGATATGGAAATTAGGTGAGATTAGGAGGATATTAATTCAATTAATAAATCAATATTCCTCACAAATCCAAATTAGATTTATGAAATTATAAAAAATCTCATAAATTGGAATTAGCTAATTAATTAATAAAAATTAATTAATTATTGAAGACTTAGGGAAAAGGGGAATAAATAAATTTTATTTATTTATTCAATTAGGACTTAGGATAAACTATGGGTTATTCATCCAAAGTGGGAAATTAGTGGACTATTGGTGGAATTGAAGGTGTTGATGCCGAATTGAAATGATTTTGATAATATTGATAAGGTTTAGGATCAATTCTGAGGGTTCCAAAATAGTTTAGGAAATCACAAGGCATCGATGAACTTTGACAATGCACCCATGTAATGATGATTAGAAGTGATTAAAAAGTGCCAATGAAATTTCATGGCATCCTAAGATTGAAATTGAAATGGGGAAACATTGATGATCTTTGACAATGTTCCTGAAATGATGATCAGAAATCGTATCGACAAATATGAACAACACTATTAAATTGATATTGATAGATTGATAGCGATAACACTGATGATCTTTGACTATGTTATCAAATGTCTGATTAAGGGGATACAAAGCATCAATGATCTTGGACAATTCTACTGAAATGATGATAAGATTGATTGAATTGAAATAGGGTTTGATCAATTGGTTTGAAATTGGGTTAATTAGGCATCGATGATCTTGGACAATACCCCAGAATGGTCAGAATGAGTCCAAACAATTCTGCAAATGATTAGGGATAGAATAGGATAGATTTGAAATGATTTAGGAAGGTTTAGAATGGTTTAGGATCAAATAGGATTAGTTTAGGGTTGATCAAAAATGATTTTGAAAATGATCGATTTGATAGAGAAAGTAGAATTATTAGTAAATAATTGAACAATTTTGCAATATTAAATCATTGATGAAAGAAACAATGTTGCCATACAATGATGATCATATGCACCACATAGATGAATAATTAGGTCACAAAACAATGTTTCAATTGTAATGCTAAAAATGTTAAAACACATAGACCAGCAGGCTCGAATCATTTTTAGGTATCTACAAGTGTATATACAAGCAGTAAAGCCATATGAAGTTAATAATGAGGACACTAAAGATATCATAGAGTCTCTTGTCAATGAACTTGTCAATCCAAAGGAACCCTACTTTGGAACCTATGAGGAATCTAAGAGCAGGATATCTTTGGAAATTGAGATTCCTAAGATATTGAAGAGAGGAAGAAAGAGACTTGATACATTCAAGAAGAAGTATGGAAAGACCTCTGACACTCCTTCATTATCTAAGTGAAAAGAGGAAATAATTAAAATAGAGGAGATTGAGGAAATTGAATCTGACAAGGAAGAAACTGATGTTAATCCTCCATAGAAGAAGAGGAAGACAACACCTAGATAGAAGAAAGAAAAAGGTACTACTCTTTTTGTCACCCTGAGAAGATAAAGGAGAAAAATCATACTTAGTGATGATAAGGAAGATGATGAAGAAGAAGATACTGTGGTCTTCACTAAACCCACACCCACACTTGATCAAAAGATCAAAGACATTTAAGAAGGAATAGCCATGAGTTCTTTGAAATCACAAAGTATAGTTCTAGGATAGAAGAATAAAATTGAGCAGGTAGTAGTCGAAAAGATGGCAAAGTGGAAATATGACCCTTCCGAGTTGAAGAGTTATATGAAAGAAGAATTATTTAAGGCAGTGTCTATTCCTTGGAAAAATGTAGTACAAATTGAAAGAGATATAAGGGAAGAGACATTGAAATAGGTCATGCCTGAAATGAAAGGAAAAGAAATAAAAGAGTCCTTGAAGAAATATGAGAATAATCACATCCCCAAATTCATGGAATTTCAAATATTGAACAATAACATAGAAGAAGTAGCTTAGTGTGCCACATTAGTGTGGAAATCAATATTTGAGATTGCAAAAAGAAAAGTGAAGGAAGAAGTTCCAATTTTAGACCCTCCAACACAAGAAAATGATGACACTCTACCTGAGGTATAGACTATTGAAGAGTCCAACATAGAGTAGATTGCAGTTGAGGTAATGGAATCACTACCCCAATCTCCCATACATAGTATAGTGACTCCAAGAAAAGACAAGGTTGCAGAGTCTACATCAGAATAGACAAAACCCAAAAAATAGGCTCCTCTTACTACTAAGACATGCACACCCAAGTCAATGAAAGGCATGGTAGACATTTCTACTTTTGATTCATCAATTAGTATTTATCCAAAAATTGTTAATATAAAGGTCAATGACCTAATTGGATTTAATACTAATACTAGCGGTAAGGTAGATAAAGGTAAGGAAATTGTTCATTCACCAAGTCCTAAATCATATGCAGCAATAATTAATGAGATAGATCTGCATAAAGAGATTGTGATTCCTACTTGGGATCTATCCAACCTATTTGTAGAACAAATGGATATCTTGGGAGATCTATGGAAGAAGAGGGCCTCATGCCAGAAACTCAAAAAGGAAATACAAAGGAACAAATTACTTGAAGATGTAAAAGGCATATTTGTAGATTCTTTGTAGATTGAAGTGAATGAAAGTGACTCAATAATGGACAAACTTGTTTACATTATCCACAAGTTCAACACAGACATGAATGGTCAAGAGAAGTTACTTGAGAAGGTAGAGAAGAAATTTGAGAACAAGGTTCTAGAGAGCATTGCAAAGAAGATTGAAATTGACCAAGTGCAACTTCCATAGATTATCAACACTCTAGAAACCACTGTGAGAAATGTGGTAGAATTATTTGTAAAGTTGAGTGAATCCTCCAAATTTACCATGGAAATCAAGAATAAGATAGTAAAGATAGATTCTAACATGAAGGAAAGTGCAAGGCAGTTGGCACTTGACCTGAGCACCAGTTCTACTCACTTCATGAAAGTAAATTATCTTACTAATTTATATGTTGAAGTGTTAAGAGAAGAATCAAGAATCAGAGAATCTCTTACAACCATCCAGAGCCAACTTCTACCACATATGGATGGAATGCAGAAATATATAGCACATGCTAAAACTCTCATCCATGAAAACAACTTCTCAGTTGCCGAGCTGATGATAGAGCTATGTGCAAAGCTCCAAGTTGAATTACACATCTTGAAGGTGCTACGGGATAATTGGCACAACACTCTATCTTAAATTTTGAAGGTACATAGTGATTTTCTATCCTACTTTGGGATAACCCTGTAGATGACATTCATTTTTGGCATTCTTGTAAAAGACGAGGGGGAAATATCATTGTATAAGAGGGAGATGTCATTGTAAATATCACATGTATAGAGAATAGTGTAGAAGATATATGTTACAATAACAATTTTGAAAAATACAAAAACAAAGTTAGTTAGACCCAAGCAGTAGAACAAGTGTCAAAACTCAAGAAATCTATAAGGGGGAGTTTTGACATATCAGATACAGAGTTTAATGATAAGTGTTTTTGTCACTAATGCAAAAGGGGGAGATTGTACACCTTATGGAAAGACATATTTTCAATTAGTGTCAAAACACTTACTCATCTAGAGTTACTCGAGTAAACAATGTCTTCTGAGTGTTCAGCATCACCTGAGTGTTTAGTATCGCCTGAGTGAAAGTTTATCACCCAAGTAGTCTTTTGGACCCGAGTGAAAGTTTGAAGCCAACTTTACATATATTGCTAAGTATATATTTGTTTATTGCAAGCCGACTTACAAAGTTAATTGTTGGATAAAGATATATATGTAAGATAGTTTGTTTATCTAATTGTGAAGGAGAATATATGTATATAGTATGAATTTATAATCAGAAGATGATATGATTATGTGAATGGTAGTTTAAGTTAAGTGAAGAAGTGTTCAGGACAGCAGAGACTTATCTATCACATTCAAGTGATCAAATATATTTCAAAGGATCTTATTCAGCAATCACAGTTGCACAAATAATATAATCAACTGGTTCATTCTCATAGGTGGATCAAAAAAATCCTTTAACAAAGTGGACCTAATAGTCCTTTCTTTAAATCTCTTAATAGAGTTGCATTACTTATTGTATTGTACAAAATACTTTAACAAGGTGGACCTAACAATCCTTTCTATGCTCCTAACAGGGAAGACCATTAGAAGTGGTCATTGTAAGCTTTAACAGGCTAAATTCTTACTGCAATACTAAATCTTGTGGGTATCATCCCCACCCCAGTTTTACTTTCTTTTGGAAGGGTATCATCCCCACCCCAGTTTTAATTTCTTTTGGAAGGTTTCTAGGTAACCAAATATTGTGTTATGTGTTGTATCTAATTCCTTACTTTCAAGTTATATGCATGCAAAAAAAAAAGCTAATATAATTTTAGACTAAAAGGATTAAGTTTTATTGATTCCTGATTCACCCCCCACTCTCATTCATTGGGAAAATCATATTATTCCAACATATGCAAGCTTACTGGTGGATAGGCAACATATGTTGGAATAATGGGTTGATTTTGATTGTTGTTTGGTTACTGGTGACGTCAGCTGTGGCATGTATTCTGAAGAAGACCTATTTGCTATTCGACTTCAGGCATGTAGCATGTAAAATGAATTGTGAGCATGGATTGTAGATCTGGAAGCATAATTGATGGATTGTAAATGATGGTTACTTGTTATAGGTACTGTGTGTATCTTAGCAAGGGGTTAAATAATTATTTGTATATTAGAAAGCCTTAATTAGATGACCTAATTAATTATTTGTGTATTAAGAAGGCTTAACGGGCTGACCTAATGAATTATTGTAAGAGGGTATACATGAGTGATATTTTCTTCTGAAAAGATGTGACAAAGATTGAAAAGAAGAAGTGAAAGCTATGAGGCTTCTTTGGCTTCTAGATGTAGTGTAGAGTTTATGAGAAGAGTACTTCATTGGAACTGACCAAGCAAAGATAGTTTCTATCAGATAATTCACTAGATTGTGTATTTTATTTGTACACTTGTTTGGATTGTGAATCATTGAGGGCAGATTTAACCTTCTTTGGGGAGTGTTTCTTGGTGGTGAGCCTACTATTTCTTTTGAATCCTAACATGGTCTTTCTCCTAATAGCGACTATGTACTCTAATGTTGTAACAAGCTCCTAACAGGGCTAAATATTTTAATAAGGTTACTAACTCTCAGTACATTATTTGTGAGTGTTAATTCCCACTGTGGTTTTACCTTTAATAGGGTTTCCTTGACAAAAAATATTGTGTTATGGTGTTGGCATTTATTATGTTATCATTTACATTTGTAGATATGGTTTATAAAGTTTAAAGTTTAATAATCTATATCACAACTGATTCACCCCCCTTTCAATTGTCTTGTGGACTATTATTCCTAACAATTGGTATTAGAGATTTTTGTCCTTAGAGAGAAATTTTAACATTTGTGGTGATCCTAAAGATGACTTACTATAGGAAGGATAGTCCAAAGTTTCATCCTCAAAACTTTGACAGTTGGCAGAACAAGATGAGAACACATTTACTATGTCTTGAAATTGATTACTAGATGATCACAAAGAAGAATGAAAAGATAGCGAATGAGGATGAATTATAGAAGGCTACTGAAGATCAAAATAAGTTATTTTCATGTAATATGGTTGCAAGGGAATCTTTGATCAGTGCACTTTCATAAGGAGAATTCACTGAAGTACAGGACTTAGATTCTGCACATGAGATATGGTCAAGATTGGCAGCATTATATATTGGAGAGAAGTTTACTAAGAAGGAAAAGCTACAAAACTGGAAGACAAAGATAGAATAACTAAAGTTGAGATAAGATGAGAACATTAGGGCATACAAATAGAGAATTACTAAAGTGGTTTCTAGTATTAGAAACTATGGAGGTACTTACAATGAGGAAGAAGTGATTGCAAAGATACTCAGATCTTTGACACCTGCATATAGAACCAAAGTACAAGCTATAGAGGAGATCATACCCTTGACACCAAATTTTACAAGAGAGTTGTTGATTGGAAATCTAACTAAATTTGAGGCCATATAATCTAGAGACACTTTACATAAAGTTGAGTCAGCATTAAGGAAACTATGCACAAGAACTAAAATACCTTATCTAGAAATGCAAGCACCAGTAGTAATGACCTAAGGGAAGAACTTGGAGCCTATGCTGATGAATGGGAATAGATATAGGAAGAAGAAAGAAAGCTAGATGAATCTATGTCACTGATTGCTAGAAGAGAAAAGAGAGGTAAGGGAAAGTTTGAAGGTAAATTACGTTTGAAATGTTTTTAATGTAGCAAGATTGGTAATTTTGCATATAGATGTCCTACAAGAGTATTAATGCACAAACCTAAGTTTTTCAAGTCCAAATATTCAAAAGACAAGGAATTTTATTATGCTAGTTAGGGTATATCAGATGATGATGATGGTGACTGATGAAATTGAATTTATTTCTATTAAGGATGATGAACCTATACATGAAGAAAATGCCTTTGTATCCCGTGTTGAAAATAAATCTGAATGGGTTATAGATAGTGGTTGTTCACATCATATGGCTGGAGATAAAAAAAATTTGTCAGTTTGAAAAGACATGATGGTGGTGTTGTCATATTTGGTGACAGTACTCCTAAGATTATTATTAGAGTTGGATCTATTTCTTTGGATGGAAAGAATAACACTGACAATGTATTACTTGTTGATGGACTTAAGCATAATCTATTGAGCATTAGACAGTTAGTAGACAAGGGTTATCAATTGAAATTCATTGATGGGAAATTCTCTATCAGAAGTAAAGAAGGAGACTTGATCGCATCTGGTACTAAATCCAAAGGTAATGTATTTAAATTGAACACATCTGAAGCTTCTTGTTTTATTGCAAAGGTTGATGATAGTTGGTTATGGCACAAAATATTTTTTCATGTTAATTTTAATAATATTGTGAAGGAATGTATGACAAAAGCAGTAAGAGATATACCTAAAATTGTAAAGCCATCTAATGCTATGTGTAGAGAGTGTGTTATGGGGAAGCAAACTAGAAGCACTTTTAGAAGAAAATCTTATTCATCAAAAGGGAAGTTGGATCTGGTGCATACAGATCTATGTGGTTCTACAAGAACAAGATCATACTATGGTGAAAGGTACTTTATACTATTCTTTGATGACTTTTCTAGAATGATGTGGGTTACATACTTAAGAGAGAAATCTGAAGCATTTGAAAAATTCAATTTATTTAAAGAAAAAGTTGAGAATGAATCTAGTTTGAAGATAAAGTGTTTAAGATTAGATAGAGGAGGAGAGTTTACATCAGAGCTATTTAATACATACTATGAAGAACATGGAATATATAGACAGACATCAGCCCCTAGAACTCCACAATAGAATGGGATAGCAGAATGAAGAAATAAAACTATATTAGATGGTACAAGGACTATGTTGCTGGAAGCAAATGTGTCACATGTTCACTAGAGAGAAGTAGTTGGGACTATTGTATACACATTGAAAAAAATTCAGATCAGAGAAGGTACAAGTAAGACTCCTTATGAATTATAGTTTGACCATACACCTACTATAAAATATTTTAGAATATTTGGTAGTAATGTTATATCAAGAGAGATGATGAAATAGGCAAGTTTGATGCTAGAAGTGATGAAGGAATCTTTCTTGGTTATTCCACTAAGAGTATAGCATATAAATGTTTCAATATGAGATTGAGAAATTTGGTTGAAACCGCCAATGTGAGGATAGATAAAAAGTTTCAGATTCAGGAAAGGATGTATGATTGTGGTCAGATTATAGAAGTGAAAGAGGTTACACCTGAACCTGAATAATCTTTGATGATTGACAATGAGATTGAAGATGAACATACTGAAGCTATTGAGACACTGAAGACACCAAGGCATGTTAAGAAGAACCATCTTGAAGATCAAATTATTGGGGATGCAAGTAAAGGCATGATGACTAAATCTAGATTTAGAGATGAGATCTGTTTGATTTCTCATGTTGAACCAAAGAATACTAATGAATCATGTAGATATGAATCTTGGACTAAAGTTTTGGAAGAATAACTTGAACAGATAAAGACAAAAAATACCTGGGAATTGGTTCCAAGACCTAAGAACAAAAATGTGATTGGTACTAAATGGGTTTTCAGATGTAAGATGGATGAGGAAGGGACATTGGTAAGAAACAAGGCAAGACTGGTATGTAAATTCTATTCAAAACAAGAAGGCATAGACTATGAAGAAACATTTGCTCCAGTTGCTAGATTGGAATCTGTGAGACTATTTATTTCTTATGTTGCACATAAAGACTATAAGGTTTATCAGATGGATATGAAGTCATCATTATTTAATGGTGATATGGAGGAAGAAGTTTACATTGAGAAACCTGATGGTTTTCCTTTGACAGATGATGAAAAAATGGTTGATAGATTGAAGAAGACACTGTATGGACTGAAACAGGCACCAAGAGCATGGTATGCAAGACTAGACAAATATCTACTTCATCTTGGTTTTAGAAAAGGTAATGCAGACAATAATTTATATTTGAGAACTGATGAAGATGAAATCTTAATTATAGAAGTCTTTGTTGATGATATCATTTTTGGAGGCAATGACAAGAGGAGTAAGAAGTTTGCTAAAGAAATGGAAAATGAATTTGAGATGTCAATTATTGGTGAGATGAAATTTTTTCTTGGTTTACAAATTAATTAGAGTAAGAATGGCATTTTTATATCTCAGACCAAGTATCTTAAGGAAATGTTGAAAAAGTTTGGAATTGAAGATTGTAAACCTGTTGGGACACCTATGGTGACTAGAAACAAACTGAATAATAGCAATGAGACTCAGAGTATTGTTCAGACAAAGGATAGATGAATGATTGGAGGTCTACAATATCTAACTCAAACTAGACCAGATATTACCAATGCAGCTGGAATTGTGGCTAGATATCAAGCAGATCCTAAAGAAACAAATTTTTCTACTGTAAAAAGAATTTTTAGATATTTGAAAGGAACAATAGAATATGGATTGTGGTATGAAAAATCAGAAGATTTTACTTTGTAGGCTTATACTGATGTTGATTGGGAAGGTAATGTGGATGAGAAGAAGAGTACAAGTGGTAGTGCATTTTTCCTTGGAAAAATATTAATTTCTTGGCTGAGCAAGAAGTAGAACAATATTTCTCAATATACTAGTGAGTCAGAGTATGTTGTTGCTGCAATAAATTGTACACAAGTTGTTTGGATGAAACAAATGTTGAAGTAAATTGGAATAATTTTTAAAGAACCAGTGGTTATCCATTGTGATAACACTAGCATAGTGAATATGTTGAAGAATCATGTAATGCATTCAAAGAATAAACATGTTTCTATTGAGTATCATTTCTTAAGGGAGAAGGTAGCAGATGAAGAGATTAAACTGGAGTATATTAGCACAAAGGAACATATAGCAGATATATTTACTAAACCTTTGCCAAAAGATGCTTTTGAATAACTCAGAGGCATTCTTGGGGTGGTGGCCCTCCTAGTAGTAATTAAATGATGCAGATATGCATTAGTCCAGTGGATCTTAGAGCTATATCATTCTCTGGACTTGATGTATGGATTTACTCCTTAGGGTGAGTGATTGCAGGAGAATACTATGGAGTACATTTGGGTGATCTTGCACCTGGTTGGTGGACATGAAGATTTGAAAAAGCTACACCTTACAGAAGACTACATATGAGTTATGGCACCCTTTTCCATTATTGCCAAAGGGGGAAGGAATCTATGTGAAAATCCCTACTGTTTTGAGATATTTTTGTTGAGGATATTGAGAAGATTGTATTGAGAGAGAGTAATTTTGGGTTGATACATATGGATTTTCCCATATGTTTCCATCAATTCCAAAGGGGGAGATTGTTGGATGATATTTGTTTTGGTTACTGATCATGTTGTTGATATTCATGTTTTGTCACTGATGTTAACATATATTTATGTGGAAGAGGACAAACTGGTTACTTGACTGGAAGAAGTGTACAGACACTGTATAAATGATTTAGAATGATTGAAGTTGGATTTATATAGAAGGATGTGTGCTTACCTTATTCCTAAGGTTTCTTGGATTTATGTTGTATATTATGGATGTTACAATTGATTTAGTGAAGACTGGTTTCTCGACTATAACTTTGATTCTAGACAAAGAAGGTCTCTGTGTTTTGAGTATATCTTTCTGGAAAAGATATTTCAGATGATGCAAGATTACTTGATGAAGGGTGCTCCCCTTAATACCACAAACACATAACATAAACAGAGGAACAACAACAATATGCAAGAATAGAAAATTGGCTTCTTATTATCTCCACAAATGTGGAATTACAAACTTTCAGAATTACAATATGCAAAGCCACATGGGCATTCCCTTACAATATTCAGTAGGACAAAGCCTCAAATTATTACCCAGATCTACTACCCAGAACTATTCTGAACTGCCTAAGACAATAATACAGGCTTCCTTATATAGGCAATTTTCCACCGCCTGGGAAGGTTCCAGAATAAGGTCGACCAAACTTAGAATTATTTTATTTTACATTTTATTACATCATATTCGGCTCAAGATAACCTTTGAAACCCGAACAGAAATTTTGAAGAAAATTATTTTCCGCCATTTCAGGTGGCCCAACTTTCG
>MU227636.1:251741-301614 GCA_018584345.1 Thuja plicata | reverse complement strand
TCAAGATAACCTTTGAAACCCGAACAGAAATTTTGAAGAAAATTATTTTCCGCCATTTCAGGTGGCCCAACTTTCGAAGACCATAAGTCATCACCAGTTGACCCGATTGGCTATTATAACCCCATTTCAGAAACGCCGCGAAGTGCTCTACAGGCTTGACCAGCGCAAGTGCCCGTCACCCAAATTTTTGACCTCATCCAGGGCCTCTAAAGCCTTCAAAACTGAGTTCAAAGTTTCTGTACCCTGCTGCCAATACCGAAAATTTTCAATATCTTCCAATATACACTTGATCTGGAAATGAAACTTTACTGGCAGACTTATATGACCAAAATGAACCTCCAAGAAAGAAATCAGATCATTCTGAGCACATACGAAAATTACCAAAAATAGTAACTTTCCATAAATAGCAGCTCTGCACAAAATAGCCCTTATTGAATAATAATAAAAAAATAGAAATATTTTTGGGTGATGCAAGATTGCTCTTACACCCAAGATGCTCCTGCATCAAACTGGTTTCTAGCTAACATATGTTGGAATAATGGGTTGATTTTTATTGTTTTTTGGTTATTGGTGACATCATATGTGGCATGTATTCTGAAGAAGACCTATTTGCTAGCCGACTTCAGGCATGTAGCATGTAAAATCAATTGTGATCATGGATTGCAGATCTAGAAGCATAATTGATGGACTGTAAATGATGTTTACTTGTTATAGGTACCATGTGTATCTTAGAAAGGGGTTAAATAATTATTTTTATAGTGGAAAGCCTTAATTGGTTGACCTAATTAATTATTTGTGTATTAGGAAAGCTTAACTGGCCGACATAATGAATTATTGTAAGAGGGTATATAAGAGTGATATTTTCTTTTGAAAAGATGTGACAGAGATTGAAAAGAAGAAGAAGTGAAAGCTACAAGGCTTGTTTTATTGTTGGATGTAGAGAAGAGTTTATGAGAAGAGTACTTGATTGGAACTGATCAAGCAAAGACAGTTGCTATCAAACAGTTCACTAGATTGTGTATTTACTTTATACACTTGTTCAGATTATGAATCATTGAGGATGGGTTTAACCTTCTCTTGGCAGTGTGCCTTGGTAGTGAGCCTACTATTTCTTTTGACTCCTAATAGGGTCTATTTCCTAACAGGGACTATGTACTGTAATGTTGTAACAAGCTCCTAAAAAGGCTAAATCTCTTAATAGGGATACTATACTCTCCGTACATTATTTGTGGTTGTTAATTCCCACCGGAGTTTTACCTTTAACAGGGTTTCCTTGACAAAAAATATTGTTTTATGGTGTTGGCATTTACTATGTTATCATTTATATTTACATATTTTGCTTATAAATATTAAATTTTAATAATCTATATCACAACTGATTCACCCCCCTCTCAATTTCCTTGTAGACTATTATTCCTAACATTAACATGGGGATATTTTTTGCTTCCTGGGCATTCCCTTTGCCTTTCAAGCTACCTCTACTAAATTATGGAATCTTGTTTTAGCTAAAATTGAAAAGAAGGTTACCTATTGGATCACCAAGCCTCTTTCTCTCATAGGAAAGTTTAGATCTGCTCCAAAGTTGTAGCTACCCCTCATGTGTACTATTCTTCTTCTTGGGCTCCTTCTAACACTTCCTACCACAAGATTAAGAAATTGCTGCAAGATTTCCTCTAGGCTTCTGGTGTGGATCATCATGGATTCCACAGAGTAGCCTAGGAATTTTGTTGTCTCCTTAAGGCATCTAGTGGTTTTGGTTTATTAGAGACTCAGAAGCAGGGCTCAGCGCTTTGTGAGAAATAGATAGTGCAGTGTCTCACAAGCAATAAAGCCTAGAAAATTTTTCTTCACCATTGCATCTCTTCAGGGTATCCTTTACACAAGCCTACTTGGAAAGGGATTGGCTTTCAAACCCTTCTAGTTATGAATAACCCTGTTCATATGTAGGGTACTTTTGTGGCCAAAAGTATGTAGAGAGCCTGGTAAGTTGTCAAGCCTTGGATTTACTATGTTGGGAATGGTTTTCGAGATGGGATTTCTCTCAACAAATAGAATATTTGGTGGTCCCCTCTTTTTTCTCAATAAGGGCTTCCTCTGGCTAAAATCTAGGGGATGAGTGCTCTTCATTTTCACAGATGTGGAATTCAAACACCCAAGGATTTTTTTTCCAGAGCCACTATGAGTTTTCACTCTTGGGATGATCTCCGTGTTCATTTCTGGCTCATCTGCCCAGATCATCATACTTTTGACTTGCTTGTCTCAGCCATTCTACCTCATTTCCTGCATAAACTACAAATTCAGTTAGTTGAACCTTGGTGGAAAGATTGGAAATGGTACCCTGATACTCCATTTACTAGCTACAAGCCCAAGCTTGTATATTCTTGGCTAGTGCCTCGTCTTCCCATGATTGATGCTCTCAATCATCGATGACTCCTTTCATCTTCTGAGAAAACCAAGAGTTGGAATTTTTGTACTATTTGGGATGCTATTACAGATCCCAAGATTGCTCATTTTTCTTGGTGTCTTCTCTACCAAGGTTTTCCTTTGGGAGCTTAGCTCTGGCATTTAGGTGTGCCTTATCCTAAATGTCATTTTTGTGGGCATTTTGAAACCACCATGCACATTTTTTGGTTTTATTGTCGGACCCAGAACTATTGGAATTGGATTCATGATTTATTTAGGTTGTTCTGGCCTAAGCCTTTTTCCTTGCATATGGTGCTTTTAGGTGACTCACCTAGAATGCCTTCCTAGTACACCCAGATTTGGCATGCTTTCAAGATGGAAATACTATTCTCTTTATGGAAAGACCAAAATTCTATTCATATTACTCACAACTATTTGGATATCACTATATCTTTGTATGTTAAGGAATGTTTATGTAATAATATCATGATTCATATTCAAGTTCAAACAAACAAGGTGGCCCTTAAGGTCTCCCATTTATAGGAGCTGCTACAACACTCAGGTGCCATTGGATTCTCTCTCAGCTGATCACACGCTGCCCTGGGGCCACCATGAAATCCAAAGTTCCTCTGCCAGGCATTCCAGAATGCTGCACTCTTGGCCTCGCTACTCTTCCTCTCCTCTGTATCGGAGGGCTACAGCTACTAGCTAGCCTCCTCTGCTTAATTCAACTATTTTTTCTTCATCTCGGCCTCTAGCTAGTGTTCTTGTGTGACCTTCTACCACTTCTAATAAGTTCCCCCCGACTAGCGCTTGCTATTTCTCCTAGGCGGGATGAAGAAGAATTGAAAGAACAAACTAATGATGGTTGGTTGATTCCCGACAAGACCCATGGGCCAAATAGTTGGGGTAATTTTGATGACAAAGATCCTCCTTCTTTTGCAACTGCTCTTGCAGCTTGATGACTCTTTTATATGTTTTTTTGATGAATGGTTGTTTAATTTTGGCCTAGGTGTTCAGTGACTTTGCAGGGTGATTTTGCTCTCCTAGCTCCTTTTTGTGAATATTGTACTCTTATATTTTATTTAATATAAAGGCCTCTATTCATCAAAAATATTTAATCATTGTTCGACTAGATTTTACATCAAATTTCCTTAAAACGGGTAGTCTCCATATGTTGCATGACTTCAATAAGCCTTCACAAGTCTTCACAAAAATGATAAAAAATCAAAAAGAACCTTCACATCATTTAGCTTGCTAAAATATTTTTCAACAAAAAATCCTTAGGGCGAACATAAGCTCTATAACAAAAAACACCCACTAAGTTGACTATTTAGTTTTTGGAGGGGCCATCTATATTTCTAGAAGGTATAGAAATATCCTAAGAGTTATCTTCTAGTCTCATTAATTTATTTTACCCATTTCTTATTCATTATTTCTCTTTCTTTTATAACATAAATTTCCTTCTAGTCTCAAATAGAGGCTTTCTCAACCTTTCCTCTGCAATATCTAGCGATATGCCCTAATTTATTGCAATTAAAAATTCTAGGACCTTAATATGGACCTGTTGAACATAGTACAATGTTGAGAGGGGGGTGAATCAACACACTTAAAATTATCACAATATTAGCCATGATCTAAAATAACTTAATTAATTATCAATAGAAGATAAAGTAAAGATTCCAAGTACGCATGAACACATATGATCACCACATTTACATGGAAATTCCAAGATAGGAAAAACCATGGTGAAAAAGGTACTCATTATATCCAAGAAATGATTACATTATTTTAGGATAGAATCCAAGTAACTCATTGTCCTTACCAATTTTGGCATACTAAAAATGACTACCCTAATCCTCAATGAACAAAAATAGAAACTTACTTATTCAACAAAGATGCAACTAAATTTTATAACCAATAGTAATGATCTTTGAGTTTGATCCTTCAAACAAATTTTTTGTTCTTTATTTTTCATATAATCTTGCCCAAATAATTGAATTGCACAAGATTCAGAGCTAGTCTCACACACACTCTTTTCATTATCATTCTTTTTTTATAAAAATTTATAGTGATTTGTCGTTTGAAAATACCAAAAGGGCTAGCCATAGATAAATAGGCATTATTAATACAAGGTGCACCATTTTGAATAGAAATACCCAATGTCATCCACTACAGGAAGTAAAGAGGAGAAAATTAGATTCTCAAAGATCTTTTCAAATAGTATAATTAATTTATAAGTGTTGGAACTACTTCTAAAGCTCTACCCCAAGCTAACAGGTGAAAATGCATTAAAAACATATTATTGGTTATCTCTGAAATATTTTCCAATGCATGAAACACCATAGATAAATAAAATTAATAATCTTATCTCTCCCCCTAGCCTATATCTATATCAAAAGGAGATGAATCAAATCACTATAAATATTTGAGTCATAAAAAAAGACAACATATAGAGAATAATAGTGCATGTGACAACAAGCCTACACCTACAAAGAAAACCAAGAAGAGATATCTTAACTAAAACACCAAAAAAATAAAAAATAAAATACATTTTTTTAGTAAAATACATACCCTAACATTCCTCAATGGAGAAATGCAAGGCATTATGCAAGCCTCTCCAAATTAATTTGATAGTTAGCCTTACTATCAACCAAATAGCACATCCCAGATATCATGTGCTATATAGGAGGATATAGGTCATAGAAATAACATAGTTTGTGTTAAGGGAATTTGATGTGATATGATGAAATCACATGTTACAACTAATTAGCCTTACTATCAACCAAATAGCCTTATTAAATGAGAGGAACTACCTTAAAAACCTGCAAAAATATGAAATAAAGAGAAAATAATAAAATTTGATGTGCATGGATGAAACTCTTGGAAAATCATAGAAATATCACCATGGTTCCAATGAGCCAATGCCCATAAAATTCAGACACCCGAGATGCTCCCAATGATAAGAAATTGAATTTCTCACACAAATATGAGAGAAAATTCTCAAAAACCTATTGGAAACATATGTTTTATTATATGTTGTCATTGAAGTCAAAAATCATGTTTCAGAGGTCTTCCTGTTTGTTCAAACATTGTGGTCTACATGTATATGATATTTGGAGAAGTAAAATTGTGTGTTGGACATGTCGGTGCTACTAAACGATAGAATAGTAGAAGACAAGTATGTTTTCAAATGGTACAGAATAGTTGAAGACTAGTATGTATTTAGTCATACAAAATAGTTGAAGATAAGTATACAAAATAGTGGAAGATAGTAATGTATTTTGGATATTATTTTCAGTGCTTAAGAATTATTTCCAAAACTCATTGGTTCTATCTAGATGTTAGTAGTTTAGTAATAGATTTATGTAGTTGAAGATGATAGTTACTCAGTTGTATTTTTCAAAAGGTTTTTACTTTGAAATTGAAGGTTGAAGATGTGCAGATATATTTTATATTGTTTTTAGGATTTGGTCTTGGTTTTGATGTTTCTTTATGTTCTATAGTTTGTTTTTGGTGTTCCAAAAATAGTGTTGCATTTGTCAATTTGTATTCTAGTCTTGAAATGTATTGTGCTATCTTTTGAAATGGCCTATTGGCAAGTGGTATTGTTCCTAACATAGCGTGCATATCTCACCATGGTGTTTGGAGGTCTAAATTCATTTGGAGATTTAACAAGTTCTTCAGCTAGTGTGTTTCTACACATTTGAGATGATTATGGAATTTGTTCCAATAATTATGAATCTAGCATTAGACTGTTTGAATTTTTTTCATGGTCCCTCTATCTCCTCGAGTGGATAATGATTCTCAAATTAGGTCTAGATTATACACTTAATATTTATCTCTTGTCCAGTTGGGTCCAATTTATGTTTTTGTTTGTATACGTTTTCCATTGGACCTTATTGCATTTTGTTGTTTTTTGGGCCAATTTGTAACTGAAATTGTTGTCCTTTTGGCATGGATTACCTTGTTGAAATCTCCAATGATCTATCACATATATAAGTACATTTTGTGCCTTTGAAAAATTTAAGTGAGAAGAAGTAGATTATGGGTGAACTGATGAAGATTTGCATTCAAGAGAGAAAAGTTTAGTGATAGTGGTAAAGAAGAAAATGTACTAACAGTGTGTTGTTGATGTTGATAGTTTTGTGCAGATCAACTACATTATCTTAAGAATCTCTTGTTATCTTACATAAAGAGTTGTATGTACCTTCTCCTTGGGACAGTGAGTCTTGGGTGCACAAGTTTGTTGTTATATCTTAGTACTTTAGAATTGATCTTCTCTTTGCAACTCCAGATTAGTAAGCTCATATTAATATTCATTATTGTAATAGGAGTTAGACTCTTGTTGCAAGTCTAGAGAAGTATGCTCCTACTATCTATTTTACTAAGACTATATACATTAGTGAATTATCTTGGTGGGAAAGTGCTCATTATAGTTTTTCCTAGTCTGGGTTTTCCACAAATAAAATCTTGGTGTCCATGTGTTGTTGGTTCTATTAATTACTTTCATAATGTTACATGTGTTGAATTTTTAAGCTAGTTAGTGTGTTTTAGTTTATGCTAATTAATCCCACACTCCCTCTCAACTTCTAATGTGTAATCAACAATTCATATAAGATCCTGATTCCTCTTTAAAAGGGTTTACCATTTGAGGAAAATATAGGATCACAAAAAACTTGCACTTTGTGGATTCGGTATTTGATGGCACTAATTTTACTTATTGGAATGAAAGGATGGAAGCATATCAGGAAAAATTTTAGAATGGTATTTCAGATGTTATTTGTATTATTTTTTATCCTCCTATATGGTGGGAAATATAAATAGGGTTTAGAACAATAGGATTTTACACATAAAAGACAACCTATGCATCTATTAACCACATACATGAAATTATAATGATAAGGAATATAAATATAGAAATGTTTGCAAAGAATAATGAAATCAGATAGAATGAAATATATACCTCGTAACATAGTAGATCTGGAAATACCTTTTTTCTGTTGTCTCTATCAAGTTTCTGGAAATTCTGCAACTGGATTTGGAACAAAAACACATAGATGGAGAAAACCCAAAAATATTTTTCTTTTTTGAGCTAGGTCGACCTTGACCCAAATACGGGGGCACAATTGTGCCCATTTATGTCGACCTAGACCTGCACTACTCTGAAAAAAAACTATGTTCGTGGATCTCTAAAGTTTTCCAAAAAGGGTATCCAAATCTGCTTTACAACTCCTAAAACAGCGAATCTAGATATCTAAAAATGGTGTTTTGGGGTGGCTGTATAGTGATTTGCCTTAGTCAAACCCCCATTTTGGTGATTTCCACCTCCACAAATACCCGAATGTAATAGAATATGTGTGTGTTTCTTGTAGGAAGAGCTTTGAATGTGGATGCCAAGATCTAATTGTCTAGATCGAAACCCTAGCATGAATTGAAATGAGAGATAAATTCATATATTTTAATATGATAAAGAAAGTATACAAAGCCCTCAAGGCTAAAGTACTCTTACCAAACTCACAATTAGTAGTTTCTACCCCATGATTGTATCTTTTGAATGATTGAATATTGAAAATAGTAGATCAAAGAAGAAAGAAGGATTGAAGAACTCTTTCTTGCTCCAATGAATGTCTACAATAAATTGTCCACAAAATGCTTTCTTGCATCAATGCATCATCATATCTTGTCCTCCTATATCATCCTCTTGTATTCTTGCATCCTCATCTCATCATACATCATCATCATGCCAGATGAAGGCAAAAGGGAGTGCTTATATAGATATTTCAAGGTAAGCCTCCTAGGGAAATGTGAGGACCCTTTAATTAAAATTTCACCTCAAATTATGGTCCAATCACAATAGCCAACTAAGGAGTAAATTCATTATTTAAATTATGGATAAAAACCCCTCCGCATTCAAATCTAGGGGCCAAAATTGAATTTAGGGCCCCGCTATGATCAAAACTTGAAAGTAGGAACCAAAACCCAACAAAGGTCAAGGTTGACCTCGACCCTGACCTATGTCAAGGTCAACCTCGACCCTGACTTGAGGTTTCAGGCTAGTCAACTTAGAGTGGCAGTGAAGTTTCTAGGTCGGCCAGAGACCTAGGATAATGGGAAAATAGAACATAGTGCTAGAAAAGGGCACAAGGGCCTAGAATAAGTGTGATGAAGGATAGGAGGACCATTACATGGGTCCTACCTAGAAAATAGAGCCATGGAGAAGGAAATAAAGGAGAATCCTCAGGATCCTAACCTTAATTTCAACTGGAAACAAAGAATTACCAAGTGCAGATGCATCCTAAATGCAAATCTATCATGTAAATGCACTAAATGAGGGTGCTAAACCTACCAAGATGGAAGTACTTCCATTTTAATATGATACATTTATCCCCCACTTTAACTTAGATATGACACTACGTGAATATGCAAGCTAAAGTAAGAAAACATCATAATAAATAAAAAGGATATAGCGAAGTCCTCAATGTAGAGATCCTGCAAGAAACCATTAGTACACACAACCTCCAGTACACAAGGTTAATGAAAATCCATAAAAAACCTAATAATTACAAAAGATGAAATTGAGAAGTTCATAGAGCCCCTTATGCCCCCCTGTTTCAGCTTACTACTTCTGAAGGGTGAAATAGGATGATAAGGATAGTCCTATATACTATATATGTAATTTGTTGACAAAGATTCTCCTAAACCAATAAGAAGGATTCCTAAACTTTCTAAACTTTCTAAACTAATTCAAGAAGTTAGGTATGTGAATCATGATTCCAACGCTATAGACGAAACTAAAAATAGAGCTACACAACTCAAGTTATGATGGAAAGAGTGAATGTCTATCTAAAAGAATATGAAGGGAAATTTGAATTTGACCTAAATAAAACCTAACAAAACCCTAAAAAAACTATAATTTTAATCTATAAATAAGGGAAGAGACCACATACAACCTCCAATACACAAGGTTAATGAAAATCCATAAAAAAACCAAATAATTACTAAGATGAAATTGAGAAGTTCATAGAGCCCCTTATGCCCCCTTGTTTCGGCTTACTACTTCTGAAGGGTGAAATAGGGTGATAAGGATAGTCCTATATACTATATATGTAATTTGTTGACAAATATTCTCCTAAACCAATAAGAAGGATTCCTAAACTTTCTAAACTAATTCAAGAAGTTAGGTATGTGAATCATGATTCCAACGCTATAGACGAAACTAAATATAGAGCTACACAACTCAAGTTATGATGGAAAGAGTGAATGTCTATCTAAAAGAATATGAAGGGAAATTTGAATTTGACCTAAATAAAACCTAACAAAACCCTAAAAAAAACATAATTTTAATATATAAATAAGGGAAGAGACCACATACCTCCTCATTCTTACAATTTCTAGATTTTACGAGGGAAATCAGGATGCTGAGAAGAGAGGAGCTTCAAGAGACATGAATGGAGCTCCTGAGACAGTGTCTGGCCACAGGACAACTGCTTCCCAAGGTAAGTTCATTATTTTTGATATCTGTAATCTCAAATTCCTAGTTTTATAGGAAAGGTCGACCCTGAACCTTAAAGGTTGACCCTGACCTAGTTATGTCGACCTTGACCCTTTAAGGTCAACATAAACTGGGAAGGTCCAAACCTTTTCTGGAGTGAGGTTGACCCAAACCTAGGAAGGTTGACCTTGACCTAGGAAGGTCGACCTCAATCTAACTGAGGTTGACCTTGACCTAGTCAATTTGGATATATAGTTTTTTGGTTCTTTAGTTCTGATATGATGTTGTTTTGTGCTTACAAGACCTAGTTCATCTCTGATAGCACCCCTTTGGAGGGCCATTATTGATCATCAAAGAGAAGTTGTCTAAGATAAACAAGGATGAGACAACTATTGAGAGACATAGGAATGTACTAGGTAATAGTCCTACCATAGATGAGATTACACCAAGCCATGATATTAGCTCTTATAGAGAAGTGGGATGAGGACACATGTTCCTTTCATCTTCCCTCAGGAGAGATCACAGTGACACTAGAAGGTGTATACATGATCCTACAACTTCCAGTTCTAGGTGAGCCTATCAGAGAAAGATTACAATGGGATCCTAAAGATATTCACGCAGATGCAAATTAATTCTGAGGATGGGTTCCACAGATGTGAACCCGAGCATACCATATCACCTTATCATCCATATTGGTAGGTCTGACACCCTTAGTACAGAGGGTTATACTATGTATACTTTCTTTGGTTGTAGTACCCAACACAAAGGGTACAATATTTTAAGCACCTTTTACCCATCACGTATGCATGATGGAGAGTGATAAGAATATCTTTGCTTGCAGTTGCAACATGCTAGTCCATCTATACGATGAGTTATGTTAGTTGGTGAGATATCAGCAAGAGAGTCTCACGGTATGCACACTATTACATATGTGGTTGTTCAAAAATTTCACATATATACGACCAAAGGGTGTTCCTATGGTGGTAGATGTAGGCACACCTAGAGCCTTTTTCTTATCCACTGGGATATTTCTAGCAGCACAAAGATATCCTCTACTAGTGGGTATGTCTAGACCGCGTACTAGGTATAGATGTGATATGGAGAACATACTATTGTATGACAAAGTGGCTTGATACACGACATCAAATGAGACACTCACAGAAGCACAAGCTTCTAGAGGGTCATTCTAGTCACAAAGTAATGTTGTACTACTATGACAGAGTGATGAGACAGTTTGGTCTTATAAAGGGGGTCCCTAGAGTAGTACCTCGGTACACATCTGCTTAGATACTATCAGAGACCCTATGCTATATTTCAGCCATCAGTAATGCAAGTCAAAGGTAGAGATATAGATGAGAGAGAGGATATAGAGGTATCCCTTGATGTGGCTGATTCAAGCATCAGCAAGGACTACATCAGATACTGGAGTCTGAAGGGAACCCACCCCATCTTCCCTGATGACTATCCCACAGGTGATCCAGTCCTTTCAGAGAGGACACACCAAGATAGTAGCATACTAGAGGAGGAGGAGGAGGATCATAGAGATGAGGAGGATGCCATCTCCAAGGGAGATCCTATGGTGGAGTAGAGAGCAGAGGAGAGAGAATACATGATGCCCCTAGCTGATAGTAACGGTGTAAATGAGCATATTTTTCATGCAACACCACTGAGATCACGACAACCTCCACGCACCCATACAAAGAAACCACCTCTAAGACCTAGACATAGTGAGTATAGAGAGTAGTCACTCCATGCCCCCA
Organism: Thuja plicata; assembly: GCA_018584345.1. Lineage (NCBI taxonomy): Eukaryota > Viridiplantae > Streptophyta > Pinopsida > Cupressales > Cupressaceae > Thuja > Thuja plicata. The sequence continues at coordinate 289,956 of MU227636.1, read as the reverse complement.
CCATCTAGACCCTTCACTGATACCCAGGAGGGAGATACAGGTATAAAACATGTATTTTATTTAAATATTTAACTTAATTTTTGAAGGAAAAGTACTAAAAGATAAATCTATTTTAATTCTTCAGCCAATGTAGTGGAGTGGAGGAGCTTTGTATCCAAGGTCATGAAGGATACATGCCTATCCTACCGACTACCAGCCAGTGAGTGAGAGTTCCCCGTTGGTCACAGAGATCCCAGCAAGCATGCATACATCTTTTCTTGTGTCCAGTGAGAGCTGAGGTTATGTAGAGAGAGAGAGAGAGAGAGGAGAGGCCGATGGATGACCTATGAAGATTATAGGAGTATTTATATGAGTTTATCATATTGAGGATCCACTTGTAGAATATCATACATAGATCTTCCTCTTCACATCATAGACCAGAGAGATCTAGGAGCCATCGACCATCAAAGCATAGGGATAGAGAGAGTGATAGATAGGGAATTGTGCCACATATGTATCAAACTCAAAAATAAATTATATATAGATGAAAAACTCTCTTTGCTAGGTAGTTCTATGATTGATTACTATATTTTCATCAATAACAAAAAACTTAACATAAATAAAGAACATGTATAGATGTATTCAAATGTAATTTGCTAAAATCACATAACCTATAAAAAAAACATAACTATTTTATAAGGAATACATAAATACACAAGGAAAGAATGATGTACTAGGGATAATAATGTTTTAGATGCATAATATTGATAGGTTCCTTAAAAGTCACACCATCTAGATCAGCAATTGTGTAAGCCCCTGAACCAAATTCCTCAATTACAACAAAAGGTCCAAGCCAATTAAGGCCAAAATTTCCTTTTTCACCAGGTAAAGCATTCACATTTCTTTGATTCTCATACAGAACTAAATCACCCACTAAGACTCATCATTCAATTACCTTATGATTATACTTCTTTTGAAGTGATTTATGATAAGCCTTTATATATTCCAAAGCATTTATTCTTTGTTCAGCCAACATTTCTAATTCTTGTAATCATTGTTCTCGAAATGTATCTTTTTCAATTATCCCATGAAATGAAACACATAAAGAAATTATTTCCAATTCTAAAGATATAATAGCATCAATACCATAGAAAATATTATAAGGAGAAGTACCCGTGGTAGTATGAACACTATTCCTATAAGCCCATAAAGCATAGGTAATTTGGGTATGGCAATCTTTCGCATGCTTATTAATTGTTTTCCTCAAAATCATTTTAATAACTTTATTTGATGCTTCAACTTTACCATTAGATTGAGGATAATAGGGAGTCAAAAATCTATGTTGAATTTGATATTTCTTCAAGAATTTTGTGACTTCTTTATTCTTGAAAGAGTTACCATTATCCAAAACTATTGTCAAAGGAATACCAAATCATGTTAAAATATTGTTAAGAATGAAATCACAAATAACATCTGCAGTAGTTGAATGGAGAGGGACAACTTCTGTTAGAGTTATCACATTATAGCTAATAATTAATTTATTTAATTATTAGTCTATTATACTCTATGCTTAAGTTAAACTTAGGCATCTCATTATTCTTTAGGGCTTTTCACCTTTAGGGTTTCAGTATCCTTTTATAAGAATTCACCGCTTTGCATTTCATTAAGGAGATTGTATTGTATTCATTTTTGTTCATAACATAAATTCATTCTTTGAGCATGGATATCATGTCTCTATCTTTTTGGCCTCCATAGCTTTCTCTTGTCTTCTATACTTTTCTTCTTCCATGTGACAAGTTTGCATGCAGGTGTTCTTGGGAGATTAGCTTTCAGCCTAATCCAACATGGTATTAGAGATCACTTGCTACTTGTTGTTCATGTTTTTTTGAAGCAAGCTCTTCGCAGTACGAGGGTTTGAAGCTTTTCAACTTTTTCTAGTATTTTTTATTGGATCTAGGGGGTCATTATTTTTTGGTGCACTTTGGACCAAAACTGACCTCACGGTTGCATCTAGAAGGCCCAAAAACCCCAGAATCCATATAAAACACATCCGATTTGGACACGGGAGTGTATGGGAGAAATTTTTTTCCCTATTAGGGCCATACAAGCACATTTTTTGAGAAAACAAATAAAAAAAACATTTATTTTTTAATGTTTTTTATGCTGCCCATGCAAATTAATTTGGTGCCACCGATGCACCACTGCTGCCTACCAGCGCCCAGTCGCCGCCCTACCGACACCACCCCCTGCGGCCCGCCCACCGCCGCCTCTCAGCCCCGCCGGCCACTGCTCAGCCAGACCCCTACCGCCACTGGCCCTTGCCTCCTCAACATCTCCGTGCCACTCCCTACTCTGCCCAGCAGTTTTGATAAGCCCCGCGGGCCTTCTCTGTGTACAGACAGTCATATTGATGACCAACAGCTCTAGTTTCAGCCCCTGCACGTGCCATGCACCCAGGGGCCCATTTTTTTTTAGCCCCAGGGGCTTAAAACCTTGCCTTTTGAGCATTTTTGGGCCCTTCTCACTGTTTTCTCTCTATTTGGAGCATATAGAGGCCTTTTTTGGACTTCGTTATATCATCGAAAAGCTCTTTCTGACTATAGTGATTAGGAATTTTGGTTCTACTATTTTGACAGTGGTTTTTGCTGTTGAAGTCTGATATTTTTTTTTGCCTTCTGGGAGCCATATCAGGCTCATCCAGACTCTATTTTTGGCAAACTAGATATCGTCAGAAAGCTAGTTCATTGAAATTTTCAGTTACAGGGGTTATTTTTCTAGATTCTGCTCCAGGTTCTCTCTCCTCCGAGTTTGGCATTTTTTGCACTCTTGCAGTTTACTTGGGTTCTACAAGTCCTAGGATCTCTTCTTCTATCTTTTGGCTCTGTCTTCTTTTTGAATTATGAGCTTGTATTCTTCTCTTTTGTAGCATTCTTTTTTTTGTAAACACACTGAGATAAGGTGTCTACTTCTACATATCTGAGATCTTGTACACCTTGTGTGTCTTTTGTACTTGCACTTAGTTATAAAGTGCCATGGGGGGTTATGATATTATGCCATTTTGTGCTCATCCACCTTTGTTAAGTGAGTGTACCTTCCATGACATTAGCCCATGCTATGTGTCAGTGACACTGCCCTTTATCCTATGCTTGTACTTCTATTGCACTATTGGTGTTCCTGATTCTTCTTTCTACAGATGTTTCTGGCATTGCATTACAGTGTTCCTATCACCTCTCCCTATTCAGCATTATGGGGGGTCCACCTGTTGGTTCTATTGCTTCCTTGGTTTGATTGATCAACTCTTCAGATAGTGTATTCTCTACCTAGTCATGCACTTCAGTGGGGGTTCCAGCAGTTTCTTCTAACAGAGTTTACAACTTCATACTTCAGAGATGCTTCTTTCTCTTTCTTGTACTTGGGTACTTGATCAGGCCTAGTTGCTAGGACCCATAGTTCCTTTCTTGCATTTTATTTTCATGCATCTTTTAGTCCTTAGCTGTTTAGCTTCTCCCTAAGTTACACTTAAGGGGGGGTGTTAGAGTAGTCACATTATAGATAATAATTAATTAATTTAATTATTAGTCTATTATACTCTATGCTTAAGTTAAACTTAGGCATCGCATTATTCTTTAGGGTTTTTCACCTTTAGGGTTTTGGTATCCTTTTATAAGGATTCACCGCTTTGCATTTCATTAAGGAGATTGTATTGTATTCATTTTTGTTCATAATAGAAATTCATTATTTGAACATGGATATCATGTCTCTGGCTTTTTGGCTACCATAGCTTTCTCCTGTCTTATGTACTTTTCTTCTTCCATGTGATAGGTTTGCATGCAGGTGTTCTTGGGAGATTAGCTTTCAGCATTATGGGGGGGTCCACCTATTGGTTCTATTTCTTCTTTGGTTTGATTGATCAGCTCTTCAGATAGTGTCTTCTCAACCTAGTCATGCACTTTAGTAGGGGTTCCAACAGTTTCTTCTTTCAGCCTAATCCAACAACTTCCTCCCACTTTGTAATGTAATCTGTAGCCTTCAAGATGTACGTATGTCCTTGAGAAGAAACCAGTGAAATTTTTCCAATAAGATCAAAATCCAAAATACTAAAAGGCCATGAAGAAACTTGATTACAAAGCTCACGAGCAGGAGCATGAATCAAATTACTATGTTGCTGACATTGAGGACATTTATTAACAAACATGAAAGAATCATGTTTCATTATTTTCCAATAATATCTCATTCCAAGAAGTTTATTGACTAAATATTTTCCACCATAATGTCCCCCCAAGAACCAGAATAAGCTTCTGCCAAAGCTATTGGAATTTCAGTTCCACCAAGACATCTTAATAGAAAATCATAATAAGAGCATTTGTAAAGCGTATCTCCTAAAATAATATAACATGTTGCAAGATTCCTAATATGATTACACATGTTCCTTATTGTCGATTTAGGAAAAGTACAATCTTTCAAAAAATTAAAGATATGAGAATACCGTTCATCCAAATCAAAATTGAAACAATTAGAGGTAACCTTATTGGAAATTGAAGGTTTTTTAAGAGTATGTATCATAAATCAAAATTCTTCAGCATTATTCTCAAGACAAACCAAAGAATTTGCGCTTCCCATGCATCCGCATGTCGATTATCTTTCCTAGGTAAAGTTTGAATCGTATAAGAAGAGAATTGTGAAAGGACATCAAGAGGAAAATCTCTATATTGTATCATTTTATCATTCTTAGTCTTACAACCTCATTTAATCTATTTCACAATCAATTTTGAATCTCCATAAATTTCCAGGTTTTTAATGTTAAGGGATGAAGTTGCTCGTAAGCCAGCTATAAGAGCTTCATACTTCACAATATTGTTAGTACAAGGAAAAGTCATTTTACATGACATAGGGATCATTTTTTTTGTAGGAGGGATCAAGATAATTCCAGCACCAAAACCTGTCTTACATCTAGATCTGTCAAAATATAATTCCAAAAAATCATCTTCTTTAATAGCTATAATATTTTCATTGGGGAATTGTATTGAAGTAAAGCATGTATCAGAATGAGGACAAGGAGCTTCAGCTAAATAATCAATTAAAGATTGTCCTTTAATTGACTTTTGAGAAATGAAATTAAGATCAAATTCCATAAGTAAAATCACCCACTTTGCAAGACTACCAGAAAGATGTTTAGAAGGATCAAATTTAACAATAACATTAACTTTGACATTTAATAGATAATGCTAGAGTTTCTGACAAGCATAAACTAAAGCTAAGCATTGTTTTTCCAAATTTGTATATCTTGTTTTGTAATCAAGTAGATTATGACTAATTTAGCACATAGGTATTTCCTTACCTTCACTATCATGATGAGACAACATCACACTCACCGCATTTGGAATGGATGAAGTATACAGATAATAGGGTTTGTCAACTTGAGCAGGTTGTAAAATAGGAGGATTGGCGAGATACTCCTTAAATTTCTCAAAGGATTGTTTACATTCCTCATTCCAAGAGAAAGTGGTATCCTTTCTAAGCAAGGAAGTAAAAGGAACAATTCTATTAGCTAAGTTGTAAAAAAAGTGATGAATAGCTTTGAATTATTCCTTGTAAACTTTGTAACTGAGAAATGTTCTTAAGATGAGGCATATTAACAATAGCATCAATATTTTCATTATCTACCTCTATGCCTTTCTTAGAGATTATAAACCCCAATACTTTACCATAATTAAATCCAAAGGCCCATTTCTTAGGATTCAATCTCATATTGTAACTTCTAATACTTTCAAATATTTATCGTAAACTACTAACATGACCTCCTCTTTGTATAGATTTTTCCATGATATCATCCACATAATCCTCAAGAATCTTATGAATGTAATCATGAAAAATCAAAGTCAGGGCTCATTGATAATTTTCTACCATATTTCTTAATTCTAAAGGCATCATGACCCAAAAAAATGTTCCCCAAGGTGTTATGAATGCATTCTTACATTGATCTTCAGTAGGAATAAAGATTTGATTATAGCCTGAAAATCCATCCATGAAAGATAATAGAGCATGACCCATTGTTGAATCCACAATCATATCAATATTAGGTAATGAGAAATCATCTTTTAAGGATGCCTTATTTAAATCTCGGAAGTCAGTACACATTCTTATCTTATTTTCTCCTTTTGAAATGGCCACAATGTTTGAAATCCAATCTAAGTAATCAATAGAGTGGATGAATCCAGCATCCAATACTTTTTTAGTTTCAGCCTTAACTAATAAGGCAATTCCTGAATTCATCTTTCAGATTTTCTGCTTCACAGGTTTAGCATTTGGTTTAAGAACAATATTGTGAGTAACAATCTTAGGATCTATACTCAACATATCTGAATATGTCAAAGAAAAAATATCCTTAAATTCAAGTAAAAGGGAAACCAACTGATCATGTTCATCTTGATTCAAACACTTCCCAATTTTTATCATCTTCTAAGAGTCATTTGCATCCACTTGAACCTCAATAGTCTGAGTTATTAGAAAATTACTTTGTATTGGAGAATCCATTGGTAAAGGAGAAATATCTTGTTCATCATGTTCTCCAAAATAAGCTTATGTATTTAGACAATAGGGCTTCCTTCTTTTATGATGAAACATAGGTAGATCCTCATAAACTCCTAAAAAATCTGCTAAGGCTTCATCTTCGGGAAAAACATCCAAGCTAGTTTTTTGATCCATGTCAAGGAGGAATGGGTTAACCAACTTAAAATGTCCACCATAGATATGATTAACAATGAGAGGAAAAGCTGATGGTTGTTTGTAAGGATTGAACCCCAATCCATATGTATAATCATAAATTTCATTTTCCAAAGGTACTTGTATGCCTTGTTTGTATTTACCACATCCTTTCCCATTAAATCCCGATTTCTTGAGTAGATAATAACTAGAACCATATATATCATCCATATCAGATTGAGTCAAAGGAGCCACATATGTCACAATGTCATAGAAATTAGGTTTTATTGTTTCAATTATTTCTTCAATCAAGGCAGAAACAAAGTTAATTTTTAATTCCGCAGAAAGTGGGGAAGGAGTAAAAACTTGTTTTTCAAACCCACTTTGTTGTTTCATGAATTCCAAATTCGAAACTTTATATTCTCCAATAAAAGAAGGATTAAAGTCCAATGTTCCCTGATTATCCCCATTCAAAGAAGAATATGGAGCTTTAGTTTTTTAATCTCAGGTGGCCTTTCAGGTTCTTTACTTGGTTGGAGAGGTTTGGAAACTTTAGCATATTCCACATTTAAGCAAGGATTCGACGCATCATCCACATGTAGCCTATACATCAAATTGTTATAAATGAACCTAACCTTGTGATGAAGAGTAGAAGGAACTGCATGCATAGTATGTAACCAAGGTCTACCTAAAAGAAGGTTATAATTGAGAGGTCCAAGCATAACATGAATAGGTGTATTGAGAATAACCAGACAAACCTTAATAGGTATCATAATAATGCCCAAAATTCTCTTTGCAATATTATCAAATGCATGAATAGGGACATTATTAGGTTGAATAGTTGTAAGAAAAACCTTAAATTCCTAAAGCATATCCATGCTACAAACATTAAGGCCAGATCCATTGTCAATTACTGTTCTACGAATGATACTCTAACTAAAAGAAACAATAACATAAGAGCATCATATTGATTATGCACCTCAACAGAAGGTAAATCATCATCGGTAAATACAATAGGAGGTATAGAAGACTGATGACATTATTTTCCCATTAGTATACTCAGAGAAAAAACATAGTCAGAAAGAATTACCGATAGACAGAAAGAATCACTGGCAGACCACAAGCTATACTGGTGAATTTCAAGCATACCCGACAGGACAAAGAATTTTGAGAAAAATGCTAAGTATAAATGTGACAAGCATCACCGGTGACAGAAATTAAAAGTATGAAAGAGATCAATCTACATCTGACAGATCAAATCAAGATGTTGTAAATTGGTCAAGAGACTCAAATGGTAAAAATGATTGATGTTATGAATGATGCTAGAAAAGCTGAAAATGAAAGAACACTAGCCATTGATGATAGGAGGAAAATTAAAGAGAAGCTACAAGAGAAAGAATCAGAGATCCAAAGACTCATTGAGCATCACCATGACGTTACCAACTAGATTATTCTTTTGAGTCAAGAAGCAAACAGATTAAATATAGAACTCATAGAAAGAATACAGACCATTGGTGAACTAAGGGAAGAAAATAAAAAATTAAAGAATGAAATTAGAATTCAGACTCAACACAATGAACTGATCAAAAAGGCTGAGGATATCAACGAAATGATGGATGATTTTCTTGATGGATAAAGAAGAATCAACAACTACACAAGATTAGGGTATAATGAGAATGGAGAATCCTCTAATCAATCTAATAAGAGGAATGCTTTCACAACCCCAAGATCCAAGAGGCTGTCATGCAATCACTATGGAAAACCAGGCCACACCTCAAACATCTGCAGAAGAAAAATGAAAGGTATTTCTCAAACACAATGTACTTTTATTGGTAATTGTTATAAATGTCAAAAGAAAGGACACAAGGCACATGAGTGCAGATCCAAAGTGATGAATCCAAAGAGAAAAACCTATATGGACAAGTACTATCCTACATGCAAGATGAATGGGCATACACATAAGGAATGCTAGAAAAAGAATAACAAGGCATGGACTCCAAAAGAAAATGATGAAAGATACAAACCATAGAGAATAGGTAACTCATATGTTTGGGACTATAACACATGGGTAAATTGCATAGCATGTCGAAGGTATGGTCATATTGCTGCCAACTGTATGAGAAAGTGGACCAGAAGGTCAAGAGGATGGTCAAATCTAGGCATGGCATGTTTGCACTATCATAAAGTTGGACATGTGATAAAAGATTGCAAAGACCGACTGACAGACACAAATACACATCCCAATGGAAATACCATTAATGACATCAAAAGAATGAGAAATAAGATGTGGGTAAAAGCCACAAACACTGACGGTGCTAGTAGAAGAAATACAAATGGTGACACCCCATCCACTGGATCTGGTGACATCATTACATCTAACTAGATTGCACAATTATGGAGCTACATTATCATAAGTTTTATTATGCACCAGTTCCATTACACATTGCTCATATTTTTATATAGGCATGAATAAAGATGCAATATATTGCTACTTAAAAATCTACTATAAATCAACCATCGGTTATTGGGCACAATCTTCATCGGTGAACACACATACAAAAGACATGCAATACTTACCAAAATGTATCAGTCATTACATAAGTTGTGTGTAACCCAACAAGCATCAGTATACACTGAATCTACATATGTTGTTGTCGCAATATCACCGACGATCATCGGTGAAGTCTCTGACACTGCTAAGCTACCCTGATGCTTTGCAAAAACACTAGAGGAGTTATGAATGTATTTACTGATGGAGGTAGTCTTCATAAACTGATGAAGTTGGTAAGCATTATTGACAACTTAGGGCACCAAAAAGTATAAAAGCCTGACAGGTAAGCTCATTTTTGCACCCATGATTTTCAAGCAACGCAGAGCAGAGTAAAGAAATTTTGAGTAGTTTGAGAAGCGACCCAGCAAAAGTCATTCACTAAGCATACAGATTCGAAGGAGATCACAGACATTTAGTAAGTTCAGTCACTCACCGATAAGCACTATTTTGATTTACAAAAATCCCTAAAATATTGAAAATGATGGCATCAACATCTAGGGTAGAGAAACTTAAGGATGACAAGAAGAAACCATTTAACCTTGTTAAAAGAGGGGCATGTGCTGAACTGAATATAAGTTACATCCTGAGATAGCCTCTCAACCAGATGATTTTGGAGCTTTCTCCCAAATCCCAGCTAGGGTTTTATTGGTCAAGGACGTTAGGTCCTATATACACTGCAAGGTCTCAGAGATAGGAGATCTGGACCTAGGCAATGCCTATAAGGCACTTTGTGATGATGGTGGAAAGCTAAAAGAAGAACATAAACACTTAGTATTGAAAGGTCTGATAGATGCACTTAATTTCCTAAAGGTTTTTAAGATAGAGTGGATTAAGATTGTTCTAAGAAGAGTGCATAACAACACTTTGTGGTTGAACAAGCCAAAGGCTATAACAAAAGATGTTATACACATAGTAATAGGCTATCCAACAACTGACAAACCTCAGGCTCACAAACATCCTTCTATTGTAGAAGTGGAAAAGTTAACTGGAGCTAAATTAGACAAGAGGGCACTAAAGGTAAACACTATCACTGATGTAGAGCTAAAATTTGGTGCTTGCGTAGTTGGATATAAGATATTTCAAGCTAGTATAATGAATAGTAGCTCTATCACACCAATGAGCACAACCTACAAAATCATCAAACTAGGAAAGAAGATGGATCTAGTAGAGATCCTATTGCATCAATTTGAGGAGAACATGTGCACCATAAGGTCTTCACAGACGAACACATGTAAGTTTGGTTCCCTCATACTATGTATATTCTTCTACTTTGAAGAGTACTTTCCTTCAATTGGTAAAGTAACATGGGACACCAGTAGACCCATTACCATGCAGATTAATGAATACATTGAAACACTAAGCACAGATTTTGACAATGTTATGCATGAGTACTTTAAGGCAATTAAGGATATGCTACAAGCAAGGAGTAGAATTCCTGAAAGTCTAATTGAGGAATACAAAGATGACATTTGTTTTATGGTGGATACTGACTTCACCTACATTCAAGCAGTAGTCCCAAGGAAATCTTGGCTAGAAAAGCTTGATTATGAAATCAAAACTGGGTTAGCAAAAGAAGCAATAAAGGCATTATTGAATGAACCCATTGACAACAAACAAATGAGGTTTGGTACTTATGAAGAAGCAAAATATAAAATTAAGTCAACACTTGTTGTCAAGAAGGTTGTAAAGCAGTCTAAGAGGATGGTGAAAAATATAAAGAAAAACTTGAACATATCCTCTAATGGAGAAGATGAAGAACATGGTAAGGAGGAAGATCAGAGTAAGGAGGAAGACACCGAGGAACATTTTCCCATTGGTGAAACATCAGAACAACAAGAATCAGAGGAAGAAAAATCTGATTCACTACCTCCTCCTCCAACCAAAAAGTCTAGAACAAGAAGCCAAATGGCTAAGGATACTAGTCCTTCACCTATGGTAAAAGGGAAGGTATACAAGAGGAAACCTGCACCTACAAAGGCTAAACTACTACCTAGGGCACCTGCAAAGAGGAGAAAGTATGTTCAGACATATGAAGAATTAGAGGATATAGCAATGTATGAACCTGACAGTGTCAGACTAGCAAAGGAAAAGGAAAAAGTTACTTCACCATCTGAAGACATTGATGACATATGTAAGTACATCTCTGAATCTACATCTATTAGACATCCAAAGATTAGGAAATGGTTAATATGGGATACAATAGAACAAAATAAAATTGAAGATGCACTTATTGCAAAAATGTGCAAACATTATTATGTTCCACTGTAATTCACAAAACAAGATGTTCCACAAGAAATTTTGGATAAAATTTCCTCTAGATTCACCTTTGCACTCCATGAGGAGAAAAGGATAAGAGAAAGATTATTAGTCTCTCTTATGCCTAATAAATCAACAAAAGAAGAAATCAATGAAGTAATGGAGAAGTATACAAATAAATTCTCACCAAAACTAAGAGCTTATAAATTTCTTCAAGGAAAGCTTATAGAGCTAGAAGAAGACACTCACAAAATATGGAGTGGTCTACTAAAACCTGATGAGGAAAGCAGTCTTGAAAGGGAACCTATCAAAACAATAGGTCACTCAATAGTTGAGCTGGATGATGGAGAAGTACAAATAATAGGGAAGAAAAAAACAAATGTTATAGATGAAGATTGGTCAAAAGATGGCCAACATGATCAAGTCATGGATAGCCCCATCCACATTAACTTGGAGGTTGAAGAAGTTTCCAAAGAAGATCTAACAGTTAAGGGTAACTTAGATGTGGATATAAATGATGATTCATGGTTAGACAACATTGTCGACACCATTACAGAAAAAGACCCTGCAACAAATATGCAAAAAGATGAAGATATCACTGCCACAAGGGTTAATACCGATGAACAGGACAAAGCTATTAACACTGCAACTATCAATACGGCTACAAATATGAATATATTGATAGATGCTATCGATATACAGTCCAGCCAAGACAAATAATCAAAGAAAGATGATGATATACCCAAGGATATGGGTACAGATGAAAATCAAGGTGCATCAAATACTCCAAAGGATACCGACACAGAAATGAAGGATGACACCAATGAGCAGAAAAATACATCAAAGGAACAACAACAAGAGGCAGAGAAAACTACAAAGGATACCTCAAAGAAGATTGTAGAGCAAGAAAAGGATGAGAATGTAAAGAGACATGAGGAATTAAAACAAAAGGAAGAAACATCTATTGAAACACCCAAGGAACGTGAGGAGACGTCTTCACAAAACTAGCTGGTGAATATAGAATAGGTACAAAAGGATGCCTCATCCTCTAAACACTCACCAACTAAGTCTACACAATCTCAAGCCTTGCAAATGGTATTACATCAATCTGTCACTAAAAACCAGCCAAAGAAGAAGAAGAAGAAAATAGTAAAGAAAGACATATTGGTTGTAACACTTGATGAAGTCATTGAAGTTCCAAACTGGGACATTACCACTTTGGACAGTGACAAAATTCAAGAGTTTGGAGTGCTCTATCAAAGGAAAGTGATACAAAATAAAATGATCAAAGAACATAGAGAAACCATGGCACTTTAAAAGGCCAAGGAGATACTCCAACAACTAGTTCCTGAAGTAAAAATTGATGAAAATACTTCAGTTAAGGAACAAATTGTTGTTCTTACCGATGCTATAACAGAGCAAGGGATAGAAGTCGACCAAGAAATGGAGGAACAAGAAGAGAAGAAATATCAATACAAGCTAATTGATAAGATAAGCCAAGAAGTGGCAGTGAACAAGGTCAAGCTCTCTAAACTTAGTGATGAACTGAAGCCAATGATTGCTGAGGCAATAACCTTAGTTCAGAAAATGTGCACACTAGAAAAATTTCTAAAGGAGAATAGTGACAAGCTTGCATAAATTGATTCAACTATCACTAAGAGTGCACAAATCCTAACCTCACATGCAAATAGCATAAAGGAACATCATGACATAGTCATTGAGGAAAACAGGCTAAGGTAGGAAATATGGGATGCTAAGACCCAATTCAGAGGTGAGATCATAGAACTCCAAGCTCATATCTTACCAAATCTCACAATACTTCAGCAACATATTTCAGAAGCTAGAAATCTTATAGCAACCCTGAAGATGTCTGTAGTAGATAACATCTATGATATCCATGTAAGGATTTCACTAGAGCACATGGCTCTAGAAATGCTGAAGGAGAAATGGGAGAAAATGATGGAGGAAGTCAAGTCCTCACATTCCCACCTTTTTGAGAATTTGTATGTACCTTTGTCCTTAGAATGAAAAAAGGAGGAAAGACAATGTATATAGTTAATTACAATTCTTATATCAAAAAAAGAAACAAAAAGATAAAGTATATGTATATATATACTTACACTTACTGGCACATACATAGGGGGAGTCATTCAAATGACTAAGGAAGAAGTATACACAGGTGTACATACTAATACACTTAGTATGTTGCACATATCATGTTTTTTATACTAATGTCAAAGAGGGAGATTGATGACATTATTTTTCCATTAGTATACTCAAAGAAAAAACACAGTCAGAAAGCATTATCGGTAGACAACAAGCATCACCAGCAGACCACAAGCTATACTGGTGAATTGCAAGCATACCCGACAGGACAAATTTTTTTGAGAAAAATGCTAAGTATAAATGTGACAAGGATCACCAGTGACCACAAGCATCATCGAAAAACACAAGACTTACCGATGAAATAGTTTCTAGAATCAACCCCACAGGAATAGACAAGCATACCCAATGAAATGTTTAGAGAAAGGAACACCAACGACCAAGAACACCGACCTTCAGAACCGATAGTCAGAAAAGCTGCAAATTGTGGATCTGATTTATACACGGTGGATAAGACAAATTTATTCTATTTTTTAGAATTGTTTTTTGTTTTTATGGTCATGCAAGCTTTATGTAAATTCTTTAAAGCATATCTAACTATAGATCAAGATCAAGTTGTATATCTTGAATCTAGAGTTAACGTGTGAATGCATGAATCAAGAATTGAACCTAAGCTAGTATAAATAGATGTTCATACTCAATTTTGAGTACATGAATTCCTTATAATTGATAGCCATGAAGAGCATCTAAGGAGAATAAGGAAAAGAGAAGAAACATAGTATATCAGTTATGAAGAACACATAGAGGCTAAAGACGAGTAGATAAAGGTAATACTCAATCATGGAAGGATGATTAATAGTATTTTTGGGAGCTTTATAGGATCTATTATCAGAAATTGAAGATTGCATTTATCATTAGATCAAAGACTTATGTAGTTGCATTCTAACAAGTGCATCACATCTAAAATCCTTTTGTAGAAGGTGGACTTAACAGTCTTCTGTAAATCTCTTAACAGAGTACACACTTAACAATGTTGTTGAAAGCTTCAAATGAAGTAGATCTTAACAGGTCTCCATTGTAATACTCCTAACAGTGTAGGTCATCAGAAGTGACCAAATTGTAAGCCTTAACTGGCTCTTCTTATCTGTAGATAGTGAAGTTTGTGGGTAACAATCCCCACCACAGTTTTTACTTCCTTAACAAGAGTTTTCTGCGATATCATATCTTGTGTCATGTGTTATCTATTTTCATGAATTCTTATATTATTGTTACATATCAAAAATAATGTATGATATGATTTCATATGCATAAAGAAAGATGAACAGATAGATAAGTTAAATTACAAACTGATGACTAAGGGTTAATGGGCTAACCAAGAAAAGTTTTAGAGGTACTGATTCACCCCTCCCCTCTTAGTACATCATCTCAATATAATTCCAACAAAGACATAGTATGCATGCACTCCAAAAGGAATTAATATTATCTTGGTTAGGAGGCGAAGCAAGAAGGGTAGATAAAGCCTTTGGCAATGCCTCATGATATGTCAGGGAAGTTTGAAGCAATTCCCATAAAGATATCTTAGTGGGAGTAGTACTTAATTGTTCAACCAAGTCATACTCCTTAAAGGAACATGGAAACCTAGATGTCTGAGGAAGCATAGGTTGAGAGGGCGTTAAAGAAACTAGAACAATAGGCTAAGGGTTATTCTGTGTGCGATAAGCATGTGAAAAAAAATTTGTGTTATCAAAGAAATCTAAAGGATCTCTAGGTTTGCCCTTAATTGTTATTCGAGGACATCCTTTTACCAACAAAAAAGGTTTAGGATATAACTTTTTAGGTGCGTCAATGTTGCAAATAGTAGAACATGAAGGTAACCATGCACATAGCCTATGGTAAAGGTCAATTGAAGAGGTTGTAGAGGAGGATGAAATAGGAATCAGATAAATGGAGTTCTTATTTGAACAATTTTCATCCTCACTTCCATGTACCTCATTAGGGGATCTATCCTCTTTTGCAATAACAGCCTCATCAAAGTATTCAAAACAAATATCATACATGTTGAACACAAAGTAGCACTACAAGCATGAAAAATGTAAATGTTTTTCTATTTTTAAAGAATTTTTGTGATTTTTTTTTTAATTTTTGAAATATAAATGCAAGATCATAAAAGAAATCTACTTTTATATGCATGTAATATCTAAAATAAAAAGAAAATCTAACATCGAAAAGAAAGAGTTGTCATAAACGGGTTCACCAAAATGTGTGGTGGGAAATATGGATAGGGTTTAGAACAATGGGGGTGTGCACATAAAAGAGACCATGTGCCTCTATTAACGACATACATGAAATTATAATGATAAGGAATATAAAACTAGAAATGTTGGCAAAGAATAATAAAATTAAATATAATGAAATACATACCTCATAACATAGCAAATCTGGAAATACCTATTTTTTGGTGTCTATATCAAATTTCTAGAAATTCTACAACTAGATTTGGAATGGAAACATAGAGATGGAGAAAACCCAAAAATCTTTTTCTTTTTTGAGCTAGTTTGACCTTGACCCAAATACGGGGGCACAATTGTGCCCCTTTATGTCGACCTTGACCTACAATACTCTGGTGGAAATTGTATTTGTAAATCCTGAAAGTTTGCCGAAAAGGGTATCCAAATCTACTCTACAACTCCTGAAATAGTGACTAGAGATATCTGAAAATGGTGTTTTGGGGTGGTTATATAGGGCTTTTCCTTAGTCAAACCCCATTTTGGTCACTTCCACCTCCACAAATAGCCAGATGTAATAGAATATGTGTGTGTTGCTCATAGGAAGAGCTTTGAATGTACAATGCCAAGATCTAATCCTCTTGATCAAAACCCTAGCTTGAATTGAAATGAGAGAGCAATGCATAGATTTTAAAATGATAAAGAAAGCATAGAAAGCCCCCAAGGCTAAAGTACTCCTACCAATCTAACAATCTATAGTTGCAACCCCATGATTGTATGTTTTGAATGCCTGATTATTGAAAATAGTAGATCAAAGAAGAAGGAAGGACTGAAGAAACCTTTCTTTCTCCAACGAATGTCCACAATAAATTGTCCACAAAATGCTTTCTTCATCAAGGCATCATCATATATTGTCCTCCTATATTGTTCTCTTGTATTCTTGCATCCTCATCTCATCATATATCATGATCATGTCAAATGAAGACAAAACGGAGTGCTTATATAGATATTTCAAGGTAAGCCTCCTAGGGAAATGTGAGGGCCCCTTAATTCAAATTTCACCTTGAATTATGGTCCAATCACAATAGCCAACAAAGGAGGAAGTTCATTAATAAAATTATGAATAAAAACCCCTCCGCATTCGGATTCGGGAGCTAATTATAAATTTAGGGCCCCGCTATGATCCAAACTTGAAAGCGGGAACCAAAACCCAAAAAAGATCAAGGTCAACCTCGTTCCTGACCTAGGTCACTGAGGTTTTAGGCTAGTCAACTCACAGTACTAGTGATGTTTCTAGGTTGGCTAGAGACCTAGGATGATGAGAAAACATAACAGAGTGCTGGAAAAGGGCACACAAGCCTAAAAGAAGTGTGATGAAGGCTAAGAGGACTAGTACATAGGTCCTACCTATAAAATAGAGCCACAAAGAAGGAAATCAAGGAGAATCCTCAGGATCCTAACCCTAATTTCACCTATAAACAAAGAATTACCTAGTGCAGATGCATCGTAAATGCAAATCTATCATGTAAATGCACTAAATGAGGGTGCTAAACCTACCAAGATGGAATTGCTTCCATTTTAAGATGATACACCTCCTTTTGGGAGAAATTTGACAACTAATGAAGAAAGACAAAAAGAAGATAATGTGAAAGAAAGAGAAATTCTTTTTAATAGTTTATGTGACACAATTTTTGGGAAGGTGAAAGGTTTAAAAGTAGATAAAGAAATATAGGATTAGTTTTTAGTGGTATATGAAGGATATTTATAGAGAAAATAGGAAATACTAATTAAGGTGAAATAAAAGTTTGAGCTCTTAATAAAGGTAGAAGAAGATAGTGTTGAAAGCTACATTTATAGGGTTACTGATGGAATTAGAGATGTTAGTGGACATCTTGAAGATACACATATTGTACTTAAGATCTTATTAACCCTACCAAAATATTTTTGACCAATCACATGTTCAATATGGGAGAGAAATGATCTAAGTCAGTATTCAATTAATTATCTTATTGGATGACTCTCTACATTTTAGATTGTAGAAGTTGAAAGAGAAAAGAGGGAGTCCACATTCAGAGCCATTAAAGATGTGACATGAAAGATGACTAAAGCATATCTTTCAAGAAGATTCAAGTGATGCATTATTATATACAAAGGTAAGTTACCTCTTAAGTTCCTTAATAGTGGACATATAGGGTATTTTCTAGTGATTGCAAGTATAAGGAATATCATAGTGAATCAAAAGATGTTATAAAAGGAAATCTGAAGAAACGTGATTTTAAAAAGAAAATAAATTTCAAAGGAAGAGGTAAAAGAGATTATGCTCCATGGAGGAATATTTTTCTGAGGATGAGGAAACTAATGAAATAATTGAGGAATCTTTTTTTCTACTTATTTCTCAAAACAAAGAGGAGATTGCATTACATGATAAAGTTGTTGTAGGTGCAAGGATTATAAATTTTTGTTTTTCAAATTAGATTACTAGAGATAATAGAAGATTTATCAAGTTTGCATATGATGGTGGGACAATCAGATTTGCAGGAGAAGGAAGTGTAGAAATCAAAGGTATTGTAACCATTTCAATTAATGGTAAGCATATAACTAATGATGTTTATTATGTTAAGGGTTTAAAACATAATTTTTTAAGTTTTAGTCAAATGTGTAAGAAAGGTTATGAAGTTATGTTCAAAACTGATAGTTTTGAAAAAAAAATAAGTAGATTGGTAAAAGGGTTTCTGAAGATTTTAGAATTTCAAGGAATATCTATTTTATTGAAGACAAATGTAAGGATTTCTATTTTATAACAAAATACAATAGAATATGGGGACATGAAGTTGAAATGAAACTCAGTCTAGACAAAGTAGATTATGTATTATAGAAGAATGATGGGGAGAGAAATGATGAAATAGATGTTTTAGTGGAAGATGAATGGGTTTTGGTATGTCAAAAGTAGGGAGAAACTATGAAGGATATGGAAGACTATAAGTAGGAATAAGAGAAAAAGGATATGGTAGACCATAAGTAGGAAGAAGACAAAAAGGATATGGTAGACTAGAATTGGTTGGAAGATAAAATGGAACTAGTAGACTAGAAGAAAGTGAAGAACAAAAAGAATTTAGCTCAGGAAAAGGAGAAAAAGGGGATGATGAATCAAAGACCTCCTCCTATTCATTCTAGGTATTCTTATTTTGATAGCATTTTTTTTTCTTGCAATAAAGTAGGATGTAAAGTTAGAGAGTATAAAAGATTGAAAATGAGTTATTTTTTTATTGAAAGATACTATCATTGCAATAAGTTAGGGCATAAGGTAATTTAGTGTAGAAGTAGAGTGAATTTTAAGAAATTTGGTAGAGTGAATTTCAATAGAAGTACAAAGAACTTCAATGGATATTGCTATGGTTGCAATGCATATGGACACATAAAAGTTGAATGCAATACAAATATAAATTTCAGAAATAATCAAACTGCTAAACCAAATACGGATGGTTCAG
Source organism: Thuja plicata (assembly GCA_018584345.1). Classification (NCBI taxonomy): domain Eukaryota; kingdom Viridiplantae; phylum Streptophyta; class Pinopsida; order Cupressales; family Cupressaceae; genus Thuja; species Thuja plicata. The sequence goes on along the minus strand of MU227636.1, from coordinate 270,652 downwards.
TTTTATATAAATTTGAAATTAAAGGAAATATTGAAAGGTTCTACAAGGATGGTCTAGTTTTCTGTAAATGTAATATAATAGGACATATTGAAAAGTTCTGAAAAAAATATGGAAATAAAGAATGATTGTTTGCTGATTAAAGAAGACTAAAAATAAAGGAACAAGATATATTTCATGTGGAATATAGAAGGGGATTCTAATGATCGGCCAACAATAAATCTGGATGGTATTTCCTCATCTGCTAAATTAATAATATTGTAGATTTTGAGGGGGAGTTTTTGTTAGCACTTTTTCTTGTACCACAACCTTAAAATGATAGTATACTGATTATACTTGAATGAAAAATCCTTCATGACAAGAGAAAGGCTAATTGCTAAGGATTGAATAATATCCTTCTTCGTTTTTGAGATCCACATACTCAGGCAGGTATTACCTAGATAGTTCACTATGTTTCAAGTAAACCTAAAATGGTGGATTGGGTCTTCACTGTTATGTCATTATATTTCTGATTATATCCACAAGATACCACTCTTCAAATGACTGGAAAAAATTCTGAAACAGAGCTTGACAGGGAAATACTTATGACTGTAATAACAAATAATAGTGGCATAAGGATGCTTATCCTTCTTCTTTTTATGAGTTTAAACTCAAAGAAGGCTAACCTTTTGATTCTCTCTCTAAGGAATCAACAATATGAACTGTGTTACTTTAACACAATCCTTTTTCAATAGGTATGCATTTAGTGACACAGATGTACTTGAATCTTTGTTTATGCTTGATAATTGAATACAAACTAAATAATAAACCCTAACCAGTGCCTATCCTTGGGCAAAGAGTCAATGAAAACATGAAACAATAGAGCTAAACTAATGAAGATACTATGGAGTGCCTTGCAAACTACATGTAATTGAGATAGAATGCCTTAAAAACTATCCTCTCAGATACATACCATTGCATCAAATCCTTACAAAATGCTTTGCTCTCTGAAATTGCTTATGAAACTTAGTCCTCTCCTTGAGAGGAACTCACAAGCAATTAGACACACTATCTTATAGCAGGTATGTTTTGAATGCCTTACAAACAAACCATACTAGAGCACAAACAGAGTATAAAGAGACAAGAAAATATGAAAGAGGAGAAAAAACATTGTATTTCATTAACAAATTCTGTTACAACATATCCAGACAAAAAGCTTAAAAGACTAAGACAAGAAGAGAAAATTACATCACAGCAATATATCCAACATCATTGGGACCTGTTCTGAACTCCTGCATGGAAAAAACCCCAAAACAGAGTAGAGGAGAGGAACCCTTACAACTAAGAAAAGAAAGAAAGATATAGAAGAGAAGAAACCCTAAAAACTCTGTCTAACCAACACCTATCCTTCTCTCAAATCTAATTTGCACCAATTCCTTTTTTTCAAAATATCTTATTGATTTAATCAATTTTCAACTCCAATTGTCTGAGAAAATATCTAATTTCATCCCTTTGTAAATCTCCTTCATTCTCCCACTGAAAAGTCAATCAAATTTGATCTTATCTACAAAATATCTTTGAAAATCTGATAAAATATTTGATTACAAGACCTCCCAGAAAGCTCTTTCAAATCTAACCTGTGCAATAAAATGTATAAGCATTTTGTCTCATCTTCCTTTATGCAAATCTTATTTTGTTTACCTCTTCAAAATCTGATCTTTCCTTGTGCAAAAATCTGATTCCAGTGTCTTCAAAAAACCTCCGGATATAAAAATATAAGATTTGCAATAAAATATATAAAATTCCCTTTTAAAATTAACCCTGTGCACATTTTAAAGTCTTTGAAAACCTCAGATTTATGCATATTTTAGCCAGAAAACACTAGATTTTGACAAGTGGCATCGTCTTATTCACTGTCATAAACTGTGCTTAATTCACCTTTGACCTCAGTTATATCCGGCGACCATGCAACAACCTTGAAATCAAAGTCGCGAGCAATTTTCAACTCTTCCTTCAACCGTGGGTGACCTCGCGACTGGCATCCGGTGGCTTGTTTTCATCTCATGATTGCGCGACCAGCAGCAATCTCCATGTCGCGACAGCTAACATTTCCTTCTGGCTACTTCGCGACTAATCGCTAGCGGTTAGTCACCAAGTCTCGGCGGTCAACTTTGATGTTTCATGATTGCACGACTAATCGCTAGCAGTCAGTCGCCAAGTCTCAAAAATCTGGCGGTTACCTTCAACTTGCCTCCCGACTGTGTGACCAGAGCCTTCTAGCGACTGGGCGACCAAGCACATCTCGCGACATTGCGACCAACAGCTTCTGTCCATTTTTGTCAAAATTTGATTTCTTCCATTTTTGGGCATGGAAACTGAGGTGGTCAGATGACTGGGCGCACATGGATAGCCTCCTCTTCAACTTCAAATTCATATGTTCTTGTTTTTGCATATAAAGACTTCAATTTTCCTTCCCCAGATGAATGTGGGATATTTCATTTCATAGTTTAAAGTCATTTTCGGATTTTGTCTCAAAACACTATGTATGGCCTATGCAAATCAACCCCCAGCCCCTAGGAGCTCACCAAGAGCCTCTGGGCTCTCATTCTTACATTAAGAGTTAGTGTTTTAGCATATAAATATCAAAAAAGCCCACCATAGAGACCATGTGGGATAATATGAATTCACTATTTTTTCATTTTCTGTGACTTTACACTGAGTGCTGCTCATCAATGGGGTTGAGTCTCTGCTAAAAGAGACCATGAACCTGTTTTAATGCCCTAGGCACCACTTCCTGTGGAGTCATATTTGAAAAATTGACTTAGAATCTTTGAAATACTCAAAACTTCTCCCCCAAAAGCTATCGCATACTCTCTGTGGCTGCTATTTTTGCAATGTAATGCTACGCTTAACATTTCAATGTCTGCACACTCCCATATTTGTCTATGCATACTCTTCTTGCTACTCCCCATGTATTTCTCTTAGCAAACTCCCTTCATATATTGCGCAGACAGTGACAAATGCTGGATTGCAAAGTAGTTTTTAAATGAATGATTTTAAAATTCCCAACCTACCTCCACCAAATGTTACGCAGACTGCTGGTAATGTATTTTGCAATTTTCTAAACAAACATTGAAAGCACTCTCCTTTAATAAATTTTGTTCAAATAGTTCATGCGCCCCTTTCATGATTTCTGCTGCATTTTTCACTAGAATGGTGGCTGCTGGTAAAAGTTGTTGAACTTGGCTTTACACCAGCCAATGGCATCCATTTTCCCCCAAAAATAGCGCTGGAAAAATCCTCTTTTCATTATACTCTACGCATCCTTTCAGATTGGGGTTGCAGATGCCAATGTTTATTGAAATACATATATCTTTCCAGCAAGTTTTAATTCTGAATCATCTCATGCTTAAAAAGCTCTGCACCTCAGCGTGGATTTCTACTTGCCAATAGCTTTTACTTCCAAATGTATATGCTTAAAAAACTTTGCACATTTCCAAGCTTCTTGCACAAGGTAAAGGAACAATTTTCTTTGTTGTTTGACTGCCAAAAATAGCGCATAAACTTTAAAGTCTTTACTCCCTTACTTTGCATAAAAATGTTCACATCTGCTCCACAAAAGATCACACATCATATGGAAGCTTTCTTTTGTTTTTAGTTTTTTAAACATTATATTCCATGTATGATGCGTGGGCTTTTGATGTCTTTTCTTAATGCAAGTTTAAAACACATTGAACTCCCTTGTATCACATTGGTCTTTATTTCAAAATGCACATAGCCATCTGTAGATGCTCTCCATCATTCTGTGCCGGCATCTTGTCTTTTAGTGTGGAGTCTTCATTGTTTTTCTTTCCAATATCTGAGCAATTGTCATCCATAGGAGTAACTTGAAAATATTCGAGCTTCAAGATAATGATATGGAAAGTAGGCAATTTCATCTTATTCTGCAACTGGAAGACTTCCAACTTATGCAAACCCTGCTAGAAGTGCCAATCAAATACAGGATCGGCTCTAGAGGAATCATTACTTAGCAAAGTAATTCAATTATACATACTGAATATGAGTGCAACAGGGAACCTTTAGATTCATAATCCGGCATAAGATGCAAATAATCAAACCTATCACTTTCAGAACACTATACAAATGCAGATGTTGAAACACCACAAATCTCCTTCAGATCGACTACTGCAAAATCATTGAAAGAAGCTCTGAAAAATCACCATCAGGTCAAATAGTATGTTCATATGCAATAAGGTTGTTCCCACAATCAGACCCTGAAAATATCTTTCAGATAGAAAGACATCACTTATGCAAAATGGTCATCTGAAAACTTAATTCTTTTCTGCACTGCAAACTGAATAAACTGCCTCTAAAAATGAATTCGCAAATCCATCAAAAAGATCTTTCAGAAGCTCAACCTCTGGAGCCTGATTGAATGTCACATGGAATATGAATCCTTAGTTGTCTTCCTCTGAAAAAAAACCACTCAACTGATACCAATCTGCAAAAATAGCATCAAAACACTTCCTGAACTTAAACCATGCAAATATGCAGGAAACTGATTTGGATTTTATTTGGAAAAGTGATCAACTGGATTGATCAAAATCTAGAAATCTTCAAAGGGGTTCATTCCTAGGTCTACAATGCAAATCCATACTCAATTATGTCTGGCCTTGAACCGAGTGCAAATATGGAAAGCACAAAGTATGCCATTTAATTCTGAATTCAGTATTTTCAGTGAAACTTTAATAAATTGGAAACAGAAAGGCTCTGGCAAAGTGGATAACTAGATTGGTAGGAGTCTGTAAATCTTTAGGTAGGTATACTCCCATGTTTACAATATGAGGGATAACTCAATTATTCAAAATGTTCACCCGGGTACAGACTTTCAAGACTCCAGAGTGGGTCACTTAGCAATTCTGCACTTGAATACACAGGAAATCAGCATTAATCACTATCAGAATGGTTCTTCAAAACTTGTCATCTGATTTCATAGAGATCTGCAGACTAGAAAATATGGAGTGTGTGACCACTGGAACACAGTATAAAAGGAATTTTCTCAATTGGGTGAATTGGTCAAAAGTTATAACATGTCAAACTGGGCTATTCAAATTTCTAGGTAGGACAAAAATGCAGACAGTTCTGAGTAACCAACTTTGGGAAGTATGAAAACTTATCAAACGGATTCGGAATGACCTAAGATCTAAAAAATAAGTTCTCTGATATGCATGTTAAGCATTCCAAAAATGATAGCTTATGAAATTCAACAGGGTGTAAGATACTCAGAAACAAAGTAGGCTCCGGACAGCAAATTGACAATTAGCAAAGATGCAGAATTAGGTGACTCCCTCAAAATGAATACTCCATAAACATGTCAAAACTAAAATTCAAGAGCTGGGGCCCACTGCATATGTCAAATGGAAGGCATTAAAGCCTCTCCCCAATTTGTATCTCATAAAAATCATCCGGGCACCCTTTTCAATCACTCCAACTGAGCCTTCTTACACAATATTTCAAGGGTATTTTACTTTGCTTAACTAAAAAATTTAACATGGTCACTCCAAATTTTTTCCAAATTTAGGAGTACCAACAGTGGCTCTGACTGAGGATGTTTAAACCGAATTTTATACTGAGAACCACAGATCTCTGGAGTAGCAGACCACCCAAAAAACTTCAAAATCAAAATTTATCTTTTTCTCTTTCTCTTCTCATCTTTCCACTAACAATTCTCAAAACTTTTCTCTCTTCTCAAAAATGGGGAAACCTCTAACTGAAAGAAAACACACAACTGAAAGGGAAAGCCACTATACAATATGTATATTATCTACAAGAGGCCCAAAGCCCCAAAACTGAGATTAATTCTTACCTCTGTCAAACACAAAGCTCTCTGCCCCATGTTTCAAAAATATGATAACATTGCCACTCTTAACTGTCTGATTCAATCTACTGTCATCATGTATCAACTTATCAGATGACAAAAAATCTGCATATTCTTCATATGAGCTTCTATAAACATTAGGCAAATTGTCATCATGAAAAATTTGTGGCATATATGTGTCACATTCGTTAGATAAGAATACACTTTGATATTTGTGACATTTATCCTCTTTGATTTGTAAACCACAATTGACAAAATCACCATTTAACTGAAAGGGGGGACATTCAATTTCCATCATACTGCTTGGGCAAGCATGATTAGGTTCATTCTCATCCGTCATTTGCCTCTCAAAAGAAAACACACCTTGATCTCTATGCAAAACCTGAGAGGGCTTATCACTTGGAAAAAGATCATCAAACCTAGGACACTCATCAGATATAACATGATAAATCATCTTAGGATATGGAGCAACAACTTCAGCATCAAAAATAGGAGCACCTTGCATTTCATCATTATCAAACAAACTCAAAGAAAAGTGGTGGGTGGGAGGGAAAATACCGGCGCATTGAATTTCTTCTTTTGAAACTTGAGCCACTAATTGACCACTATTAAATAGTTCAAAGGAAGACTTAGAATCAAAACAAGATTCAAAATTCACACCATTCTCTAAATTAGTACCCACTTCAATACTTAGATTTTCTGCATCTACTGAATCTGAAACCACACTAAAAACACCATCATCTGATAAATCAAACTAAATTTTATTGTAGCCTAATGAAGAAGGAGTGCAAGAAGAAATAGTATCACATATGTCCAAATCAGAATGCACTGATTCACTTTCCTTTTCAAAATCAATATGTGTTGGACATGAAAGTTCAAAGGTTCTATTTCCTGAATATTTGAGATACTCAAAAGATAAAATCTCTGCAATTTGTTCACTGTGAAGGGAACAACAGTCATATTCTTCATTCATCTCTTTACTGTCTTCTTGCATGATGCTGCAAATTTATTCATTGTTGGAGTCTTGTAGTGGAACCTCTGAAAATATATCAATTTGTGTAAGATCCTCACTACAAACACTCATGTTTGCATCATAGTTGTTATCCTCTTGCTGGTCGCATATATCTTTTTCATCTTCTTGTTGTTCATAAAGCTTATTCATAATATCAATGTCAGTAGTATCTTCACCAACAGTAGATTCTTCATCATCACTAAACATGTACTCATCTTTATCACTTTTAATATCACTAAATTCAGATTCACTTTTAGACTCATCATTAGATTCTTCAATAATCTCAGAATTTTCAGATTCATTATCATTGCTTTCAACATCTCTTATTGCTATTTGGTTCAGCAATTCCAATTTTAATTGGTCAATTCTGATTTGAGCTTGTCTATTGGCCTCCTCTCTTTTCATTTTCTTTTGGATGGCCGATAGTTTCTTGATAAGTTCCTCCTCAAGATCCTCTTTATCATGATCTGAATGTGACATAGATTCTTCAACATAGGATATAGCATGAGGAACACTATTGTCCTCTGTGTTACCATATTGTTCAATAAAACATTCTTCCATTTCAGTCATAGACCCTATTGAATCATGAGGCAAATCCTTAAACCACTCCCTAGCATTATCGAATAGAGATATTGTAAATAAATTCATTAGTACATCTTCATGTGTTATGTCATGATCATCAATCAAATCTGCAAACTTTTCTAAATGATCCTCAGCTGATTGTTCTCCAAAACTAGTGAACTTTGGCAAATGCTCCTTAACCTTTGATGGGATATGATTCGGGTATCCATGGATACCCACAAAACTAATTTCCCCATACAAATTACCACCCCTCCAATTAAAAGATTGTGACATCTCAACAGTTAAAAATATTACAAACTGCCACTCTTGCATATTTCCTTCAAATTTTGCATAGATGCAAGTAAAAATTGAAACATGTAAACCTCTTTTTTAACTGATTCCTTTTTGGTTTAGTGCTGTAATCACTTGATAAGGAAAATTATAAAAACTTTTGAAAATACCTGGATGTATTTGAGCTGTTGCAAAACATGTGTGCTTTGAAGAAACCTTTAAATCAACATCAAAACTTGTAAAATATCTGCTGTCACTATCGCTGCAAACTCACCTTCTTTGTAATCTTTCTTTCACATGCACACTGGTGCAAATCAGAGCTCAGAGTCACCACTCACTATTAGTGAGATCAGGTGGAAACTTTTAAACATTCTTGCAGCAAAACACACATAGACTTGAGTGCTTTTATGAAACATAAGGAATATATCCTTTCTTTTTTGTAACACATGACTCTATGACCAGACTCTAGGTTGATTCAACAAAGTAAGAAATTGAACATCTTAAACTTGCTGTCCCTTTATTTGTTCCCCAGTAGAGTAACAATTTTGTTAGCACTTTTTCTTGTACCACAACCTTAAAACGACAGTATACTGATTATACTTGAATGAAAACTCCTTCATGACAAGAGAAAGGCTAATTGCTAAGGATTGAATAATATCCTTCTTCATTTTTGAGCTCCACATAGTCAGGCAGGTATTACCTAGATATTTCACTATGTTTCAAGTAAACCTCAAATGGTGGATTGGGTCTTCACTGTTATGTCATTATATTTCTGATTATATCAAAAAGATACCACTCTTCAGATGAATGGAAACAATTTTGAAACAGAGCTTGACAGGGAAATACTTATGACTATAATAACAAATAACAGTGGCATAAGGATTCTTATCCTTCTTCTTTTTATGAGTTTAAACTCAAGGAAGGCTAACCTTTTGATTCTCTCTCTAAGGAATCAACAATATGAACTGTGTTACTTTAACACAATCCTTTTTCAGTAGGTACGTATTTAGTGACAAAGATGTACTTGAATGTTTGTTTATGCTTGATAATTGAATACAAACTGAATAATAAACCCTAACCAGTGCCTATCCTTGGGCAAAGAGTCAATGAAAACATGAAACAACAGAGCTAAACTAATGAAGATATTGTAGAGTGCCTTGCAAACTATATGTAATTGAGATAGAATGCCTAACAAACTATCCTCTCAGATTCATACCACTACATCAAATCCTTACAAAATGCTTTCCTCTCTAAAATTCCTTATGAAACTTAGTCCTCTCCTTGAGAGGAACTCACAGGAAATTAGACACACTATCTTATAGCAGGTATGTTTTGAATGCCTTACAAACAAACCATACTAGAGCACAAACAGAGTATAAAGAGACAAGAAAATATGAAAGAGGAGCAAAAACATTGTATTTCATTAACAAATTCTGTTACAACATATCCAGACAAAAAGCTTAAAAGACTGAGACAAGAAGAGAAAATTACATCACAGTAATATATTCAACATCATTGGGACCTGTTCTGAACTCCTGCATGGAAAAAACCCCAAAACAGAGCAGAGGAGAGGAACCCTTACAACTAAGAAAAGAAAGAAAGATATAGAAGAGAAGAAACCCTAAAAAATCTGTCTAACCAACACCTGTCCTTCTCTCAAATCTGATTTGCACCAATTCCTTCTTTTCAAAATATCTGATTGATTTAATCAATTTTCAACTCCAATTGTCTGAGAAAATATCTGATTTCATCCCTTTGTAAATCTCCTTCATTCTCCCACTGAAAATTCAATCAAATTTGATCTTATCGGCAAAATATATTTGAAAATATGATAAAATATCTTATTACAAGACCTCCCAAAAATCTCTTTCAAATTTGACCTATGCAATAAAATATATAAGCATTTTGTCTCATCTTCCTTTATGCAAATCTGATTTTGTTTACCTCTTCAAAATCTGATTCCAATGTCTTCAAAAAACCTCCAGATATAAAAATATAAGATTTGCAATAAAACATATAAAATTCGCTTTTAAAATTAACCCTATGCACATTTTAAAGTCTTTGAAAACCTCATATTTATGCATATTTTAGCTAGAAAACACCAGATTTTGACAAGTGGCATCCTCTTATTCGTTGTCATAAACTGTGTTTAATTCACCTTTGACCTCAGTTATATCCGGCGACCATGCAAAAACCTTGAAATCAAAGTCACGAGCAATTTTCAACTCTTCCTTCAACCCTGGAAGACCTCGCGACTGGCATCCAGTGGCTTGTTCTCATCTCGTCACTGCGTGACCAGCAACAATCTCCATATCGCGACAGCTAACATTTACTTCTGGCTACTTCGTGACTAACCGCTAGTGATTAGTCGCCAAGTCTCGACGGTCAACTTTGATGTTTTGTGACTGCGCGACTAACTGCTAGCGGTCAGTCGCCAAGTCTCAGAAATCTAGCGGTTACCTTCAACTTGCCTCCTGACTACGCGACCAAAGCCTTCTAGCGACTGGGTGACCAAGCACATCTCGCAACATTGCAACCAATAGCTTTTGTCCATTTTTGTCAAAATTTGATTTCTTCCATTTTCGGGCATGGAAACTGAGGCAGTCAGATGACTGGGCGTGCATGGTTAGCCTCCTCTTCAACTTTAAATTCATATGTTCTTGTTTTTGCATATAAAGACTTCAGTTTTCCTTCCCCTGATGAATGTGGGATATTTCATTTCATAGTTCAAAGTCATTTTTGGATTTTGTCTCAAAACACTATGTATGGCCTATGCAAATCGACCCCCAGGCCCAAGGAGCTCACCAAGAGCCTCTGGGCTCTCATTCTTACATTAAGAGTTAGTGTTTTAGCATATAAATATCAAAAAAGCCCACCACAGAGACCATGTGGCATAATATGAATTCACTGTTTTTTCATTTTCTGGGACTTTACACTAAGTGTTGCTCATCAATGGGGTTGAGTCTCTACTAAAAGAGACCATGAACCTTTTTTAATGCCCTGGGCGCCACTTCCTGTGGAGTCACATTTGCAAAATTGACTTAGAATCTTTGAAAAACTCAAAACTTCTCCCCCAAAAGCCATCGCATACTCTCTGTGGCTGCTATTTTTGCAATGTAATGCTAGGCTTAACATTTCAAATTCTGCACACTCCCATCTTTGTCTACGCATACTCTTCTTGCTACTCCCCATGTATTTCTCTTAGCAAAATCCCTTCATATATTGCGCAGACAGTGACAAATGCTGGATTGCAAAGTAGTTTTTAAATGAATGATTTTAAAATCCCCAACCTGCCTCCACCAAATGTTACGCAGACTGCTGGTAATGTATTTTGCAAGTTTCTAAACAAACATTGAAAGAACTCTCCTTTAATAAATTTTGTTCAAACAGTTCATGCGCCCCTTTCATGATTGTTGCTGCGTTTTTCACTAGAATGGTGGCTGCTGGTAAAAGTTGTTGAACTTGGCTTTACACCAGCCAATGGCATCCATTTTCCCCCAAAAACAGCACTGGCAAACTCCTCTTTGCATTATACTCTACGCATCCTTTCAGATTGGGGTTGTAGATGCCAATTTTTATTGAAATACATATATCTTTCCAGCAAGTTTTAATGCTGAATCATCTCATGCTTAAAAAGCTCTGCACCTCAGCGTGGATTTCTACTTGCCAATAGCTTTTACTTCCAAATGTATATGCTTAAAAAACTTTGCACATTCCCAAGCTTCTTGTGCAAGGTAAAGGAACAATTTTCTTTGCTGTTTGTCTGCCATAAACTTTAAAGTCTTTACTCCCTTACTTTGCATAAAAACGTTCACATCTGCTCCACAAAAGATCACACATCATATGGAAGCTTTCTTTTGTTTTTAGTTTTTTAAACATTATATTCCATGTATGATGCGTGGGCTTTTGATGTCTTTTCTTAATGCAGGTTTAAAACACATTGAACTCCCTTGTATCACATTGGTCTTTATTTCAAAATGCACATAGCCATCTGTAGATGCTCTCCATCATTCTGTGCCGACATCTTGTCTTTTAGTGTGGAGTCTTCATTTTTTTTCTTTCCAATATCTGAGCAATTTTCATCCATAGGAGTAACTTGAAAAGATCCGAGCTTCAAGATAATGATATGGAAAGTAGGCGATTTCATCTTATTCTGCAACTGGAAGACTTCCAACTTATGCAAACCCTGCTAGAAGTGCCAATCAAATACTGGATCGGCTCTAGAGGAGTCATTACTTAGCAAAGTAATTCAATTATCCATACTAAATATGAGTGCAATAGGGAACCTTCAGATTCATAATCCGGCATAAGACGCAAATAATCAAACCTATCACTTTCAGAACACTATGCAAATGCAGATGTTGAAACACCACAAATCTCCTTCAGATCGACCACTGCAAAATCATTTAAAGAAGCTCTGAAAAATCACCATCAGGTCAAATAGTACGTTCATATGCAATAAGGTTGTTCCCACAATCGGACCCTAAAAATATCTTTCAGATAGAAATATATCACTTATGCAAAATGATCATCTGAAAACTTAATTCTTTTCCGCACTGCAAACTGAATAAACTGCCTCTAAAAATGAATGCGCAAATCCATCAAAAAGATCTTTCAGAAGCTCAACCTCTGGATCCTGATTGAATGTCACATGTGTAACATGAATCCTCAGTTGTCTCCCTCTGAAAACAAACCACTCAACTGATACCAATCTGCAAAAATAGCATCAAAACACTTCCTGAACTTAAACCATGCAAATATGCAGGAAACTGATTTGGATTTTATTTGGAAAAGTGATCAACTGGATTGATCAAAATCTGGAAATCTTCAAAGGGGTTCATTCCTAGGTCTACAATGAAAATCCATACTCAATTATGTCTGGACTCGAACCGAGTGCAAATATGGAAAGCACAAAGTATGCCATTTAATTCTAAATTCAGTATTTTCAGTGAAACTTTAATAAATTGGAAACGGAAAGGCTCTGGAAAAGTGGATAAATGGATTGGTAGGATTCTATAAATCTTCAGGTAGGTACACTCCCATGTTTACAATATGAGGGACAACTCAATTATTCAAAATGTTCACCCGGGTACAGACTTTCAAGACTCCAAAGTGGGTCACTTATCAATTCTGCACTTGAATACATAGGAAATAAGCATTAATCACTATCAGAATGGTTCTTGAAAACTTGTCATATGATTTCATAAAGATCTGAAGACTGGAAAATATGGAGTGTGTGACCTCTAGAACACAGTACAAAAGGAATTTTCTCAATTGGGTGAATTGGTCAAAAGTTATAACATGTCAAACTGGGCTATTCAGATTTCTAGGTAAGACAAAAATGCAGACAGTTCTGAGCAACCAACTTTGGGAAGTATGAAAAATTATCAAACGAATTCAGAATGACCTGAGATCTAAAACATAAGTTCTTTGATATGCATGCTAAACATTCCCAAAATGATAGCTTATGAAATTTAACAGGGTGTAAGATACTCAGAAGCAAAGTAGGCTCCGGACAGCAAATTGACAATTAGCAAAGATACAGAATTAGGTGACCCCCTCAAATTGACTACTCCATAAACATGTTAGAACTGAAATTCAGGAGCTGGGACCCACTGCATATGTCAAATGGAAGGCATTAAAGCCTCTCCCCAATTTGTATCTCATAAAAATCATCCGGGCACCCTTTTCAATCACTCCAACTGAGCCTTCTTACACAATTTTTCAAGGGTATTTTACTTTGCTTAACTGAAAAATTTTACATGGTCACTCCAAATTTGTTCCAAATTTAGGAGTACCAATAGTTTTCATATAAAAAATTTCCCCCTCAAGGCTAGATGTTGGGTATCTTGTCAGATCGACAATAAGTCATAAAGATTTTTGTAGAGGTAAGATCAGTGCTTTGTATTCCGGAGAGGTGATTGTTGCTAGAAAGAAACATTGTATAGATGCTTTGATGTTCTCATTCATTTCAATTCATCTTAGTGCACCCATCCCTGTGATAGGATTTGATCCAACCGAAAGTCTTTTTGGAGATTTTACTTAGTCTGGTGAAGAATAGAGTATTCAACAGTATCTCATATTTAGTCTGGTATGTACTCTATGTTGAATATTTTGAGGTATGAATCTAAGGGAAGATTCATTAATGTCTATTCTATCATATTTTAGAGTTTGGTGGTCTTATCTTATTAGTTGTGCAAGATAGAAGGTTTTGTATATCAATTTTTGGATTACCAGTAAAGAACACCAACATGGTGTAATAGATCCTTATGCGGATCGATTGAGTCAATTTTGTTTATTATTTTTGTGATTGAGGATGGTTAGCAGACTTGTAGGATACATTTTGGACAATTTTTTTCATTTTCATTGATGTTTACACTCATATATAGCTGACTGATTGTACATGTTTCATTATTTTATAGAGTATTCTTAAAGACAAAATGTAAGTGATATAATATGTTGTTGCCAATATATAAGATCATATAGAGCCATGGACTCATGTTACGATAAGAGTAAACACTTAACTTGTTACATTTTATTTAATTTTAAATGTTCATATTTTTAATAGAATTTTCTTATAATGATTTCCCACTTATGTTTTTTTATGTGTTCCATTTATGTCAAATTGATGACACAGGAGGAGATGGCACAGGTGGAGGGGTCCATGCTTTCATTCATTTCATTTGTCCTTGACACTTCCATGGTACATATATTTTAATGTACTCATTGGTTTCCTTTTATTATAATAGTATATACATGTGTTTTCTAATTTTTATGATCATCTTATTATATACTGATGCAGGTTTCACCAATTTCCACTAGGGGCAATGTGAGGGGGTTCAGGCATTTGGCATTGACAAGGGAAAGGTAATTAAGCATTTTAGATTGTTTATGCGTACATTTATACTTGTCACTTGTGCGTACTCATTGTTAATTACATGTTTTATTTGATAGAAGATGGTGTCTGATGATGTCATGAGACCAGTTCGCCATGATAGAGTCATAGGTGTCTCAATTTGTAGTGATACCCCCATGGTACGTATATTTCTAAATTTATTTGTGTGTATTTTACTATTAATTATATATTTAATATGATCAAGTCATGATTGTATGACATATCTATTTGAATATTTTAGGTCATCCCTAGTTTTAGGGAGGTACCATGCAAGAGGGTTTGTATCGATGATGACCCAACTGACATCTCCTTAAGAAAGTTCAACATGGACAAGTTTTAATGTCAATCCAATTCTTTTTGAAACATATGTTTTCTACAAAGGTTTTAACATTAAATTATATAAGTCATAGATCAATCTTATGCTCACAAACATATACAGGTTAGAGTCGATATTGGTGGCATTGTCCCTTCGCTACCAAGGACATTTATTAGGTCTCCTGACTGCATGAGAAGACAGAGAGGCGAGGTACATGAGAGTTCAATTTCTTCTAAAAAATTATTTATTATTGTTGACTATAATTTTAAATTTTTATTGATTTTTTATAGAAACCATATAAATTAAGTAATCTAACTTGGGGTTTCACTTTCGTGTTCCAATGTAGGATCCATCAGAGCCAAAGAGTAGTTCGAAGACACTTCACTTTGATCATCCACCAGTAGAATCTGATGTCCTAGAAACATTTATAGCTGAAATTCTTATTTTGAGATGCCATATGGCACATTTTGAGACGGTGTATGCCACATTATATGTAGAAATGTTGATTTTGTAAATTTTTTGAGATGACATGTGTGACATTTTGTACAAAACTATTTTATATATACATATCTACATGTTTATTTTTGATTATTTTATCTTTGTCATGTGTTCTATGGATATATCATTTCCACATTATATCTTTGGCATGTGTTGTATGAATGTATTGTTTCCATATTATGTATTTTTCATGCATTTTATTTATGTATGTATGTTCATTTTCATATTATATATTTTCCATGTGTTGTATGTTGTTATGCCCTGCATACCAATCCCTACATTTTGTGTGCAAAATGTTCGGTCCCCCTTTTTGTTTTCTCTTTCCTTTCCTTTTCTCTTTTGGCTTGGTTCTCTATTTTCTCTAGGCCTTTTGGTCCCATTCGGTCTTTATTTTTCTTTTATTCTCTATATTCTCTGGGATCTAATTCCTGGAGTGTTGTTCCCAAGCGGGTGGTTTCAGATCCTGGGTATCTGATGACCATTTATCTTCTCTCAAAGATTAATGATCATTAGGTATCCTATAGTCCATACCCTAGTTTTCGACATGTTTCCTGAAGTTAATTATGGTAACTAATGCGCTCTCATAGGCATTATTTGAGGCCTTTTACCTTATAACTTTTACACTTACCACAAACTATTTTTACCTTCCGGAAAATTTCATTGAGAGATAAGTAATTTGTTTTATGAGCTAAGACGTTCGAGGTAGAAGGTGCAGAGGTGTGTCCAACGAATCTGGTGGAGTGTTTATGTGGCAGAGTGAAGCTATTTGTAATGTCTTCTTTTGGCATCTCAAGTTTTAGGTAGGTTCTTGGTTTCTTCTATTTTTTTTCTTTTTTCTTTCCCCACTTTCTCTATGTTCTTTTTGTTTTCCTTGCATTTTTTAGTTTTGTTTTGTTTGCGTCTGGTTTTGTTTTGTTTATTTCATTTCATCTTCCATTTTTTGTATGGTGCATTATTGACATTTTCTAGTTTCTTTTTCACCTTCGTCATTCAAGACATGTATGCCATTTTGTATGATGTTGTCCTTGAGCATGGTTTTCTTCTTTACCCTTCGTAGTCATCCAACTTGGGAAGAGAGGTGTCCAACCTTTTTGGGTTGTAAATTTTCTGTAAATTCAAGTTTGTAAATTCATTGTAGATTCTTGAGTATATATATATTCAGTACATATTCTTTCTGAGTCTATATATTTGATAGATTTTTGTAGCTCGCTGTAAATGTTTAGTCTCATCCATAAGTTTTGTAAATTTGGTCTTGCGAGAATTTTAGTGGTTCATATGTTGTGGGTAGTCTTTGTAGACTACCCTATACCTTAGTAGAGTCTGTAGCACTCTTGTAATACCCACTCATGTTTTTCTTTCTAGTTTAGGATGTCATACTTTTAGGCATTGGATTCAGTTGTTTTCCCGAATTCTTTTAGGCCACATTTCATGTGAGCTGATATTGTTTCATTTGATGATGATACTTGTTTATGATGTTATGATTTTACCTTATGCATAGATAGATGTGATGATGTTATTATATTGATTATTATATGTTGATTTCATTTTATGATATACTTACCCCATACTCGCATGTGTATGGTTGTCTTATATGTGAATGTACTTGTTGATGTGTTGTTGTGGTAGAGGACGGAGACGTAGTTACCTTCTTCAGAAAGATCCACACATTAAAATGATCCCTATTATTGATTGCAATATTATATTATGCATGTACATGTGTGTTTTTTGATGACAGGATTGCAGGTACAGGGCATTGTCTTCCCTGAATTGGAAGGAGTGAGCGTGCCCATAAATATTCATCTCAATGGTAAAGAGGGGAGGTAACATACAGATCCAAAACCCTAACCTAAGCCTAATCGTCCTAATGTAGGATGAGTTTCAGTATGACTACCTTATCTGGATTTGTCTAGGATGACAGAATTTGAATACCCTCTCTCTTGACTTTGTGAGTGTTATTGCTTGATTATGTTTTCAGGTGATTTTTAGATTATTGAGTGATTTTCCATGTTTAGTGAATTAATGGATTATAGTTGAATTAATGAATTTATTATATCCTAAAGTTTATTTTAAATAATTAATTAAATTGAAATATTTGGATATTATGATTTAATTAAATATTTAATTGAAAACTATATTGTATGAGCTTATATTATTAATTAAATATTTGGTTGCATGCATTATTATGACATAAATATTTAATCTATTTAATTAAATATTTTATTAATTAGATGTGCATAATTGCGTTGAAAAAAGTATTTCAAATTCAAAATATCTTAACTTGTACGTAGGATTCTAATTTGAGTTGTGGCAATAAAGGATATTTTATTTAATTAATTGGATTTACTTTCAATTTTCAAGTTGAGTTAAACTAGGGATTGACTTGGGAGTTGTCATTCACCTTTGCATGTTTTGGAGAATTTGAATCTCTTTCGAGAGAATTGGTCATTCATTCTCTCACAACAGGTTTGTGAGAATTGGAGAGCTCTTGGTGATTTTGGGTTTATTTTGAAGAATTGTGGATTATTGTGGATCTTGGTTGCTTCAAGGTTTCAGGTCTTCTATTGCTTGTGTGTGTGTGTGTTCAGATCTACATTGTGCCAGATCTGTGGTTGAATTGGGCTTCAGGGTTTCAGATCTACTTTCATTCTCCAAGCTGCATTCTTCCATTTCTTGCATTGGATTAAAGGTAGGTTTCCTTTGCCTTGTATGGATTCGATTTTGTAGATCAGAGGTTTTTAGTGATGTTTGAATGCATGTCCTTGAATTTGGTCTTTAAATGGTTTATAGATGTATTCTATATTTCTGGGTGTATTTAGAAACCCTAGATCTCTATTTCTATCATTTTCTATAATCTTAGCATTGTAGGGTTGTGCTGTCAAAATTTCAGGAAGAAATTCTCTTTAGATCTCCTAGAAAACGAAAAAAAAAACCTATGATATAGTTTATACTATAGAGAACTTAAATTTATGGGTTATTAGTGTTTCAATATTTTCAGGGTTTATGGGAAGCTTATATCTGTCATTTTCATGTTTATATGGTTCCTAGCATAGTATGCTTATTCTGAAAATTTCATAAAAAGATCCCTCATTAATCTCCTAGAAATCAAGAATTAGATGTTGTCTATAGTAAGACTATAGAAGAAAAATAAATAATTGTCCCTGTCTTTCTTTTAAAAAAAAAATTTAATTCATGTGAAAAATTGAGGTCTCTGTAAAAATATAGAGTAGGAAAAGTCCACCAGTTAAAAAAAAAAAAAAGAGAAAAAGGACAAAATGCTTTTACCTTTTTAGTTATTTCCGTTTTCGGAAATTTTCATAAAAAAAAATTAATAATAATAAGCATACTATTATTAGAAATCGATTTTTATAAAAAAAAATTAAAAGAAAAAAAAATATCAATCAAAGCGCATGTTAAGCGCATGTTTAAGTTTTGTTTTAAAAAAAATATATAATAAAACTTTGGGGGGGGGGGGGGGGGGGGGGGG
>MU227636.1:174370-240893 GCA_018584345.1 Thuja plicata | reverse complement strand
TTACTTTCAATTTTCAAGTTGAGTTAAACTAGGGATTGACTTGGGAGTTGTCATTCACCTTTGCATGTTTTGGGGAATTTGAATCTCTTTAGGGGGAATTGGTCATTCATTCTCTCACAACAGGTTTGTGAGAATTGGAGAGCTCTTGGTGATTTTGGGTTTTTTTTGAAGAATTGTGGATTGTTGTGGATCTTGGTTGCTTCAAGGTTTTAGGTCTTATATTGCTTGTGTGTGTGTGTGTGTGTGTGTTCGGATCTAAATTGTGCTAGATCTATGGTTGAATTGGGCTTGAGGGTTTCAGATCTACTTTCATTCTCCAAACTACATTCTTCTGTTTCTTGCATTAGATTAAAGGTAGGTTTCATTTTCCTTGTATGGATTCAATTTCGTAGATCAGAGGTTTTTAGTGATATTTGAATGCATGTCCTTGAATTTGGTCTTTAAATAGTTTATAGATGTGTTCTATATTTTTGGGTGTATTTAGAAACCCTAGATCTATATTTCTATCATTTTCTATAATCTTAGCATTGTAGGGTTGTGCTGTCAAAATTCAGGGAAGAAATTCTTTTTAGATCTCCTAGAAAATGAAAAAAAAATAACCTATGATATAGTTTATACTATAGAGAACTTAAATTTATGGGTTATTAGTGTTCTGATATTTTTAGGATTTGTGGGAAGCTTAGATCTGTCATTTTCATGTTTATATGGTTCCTAGAATAGTATGCTTATGCTGTCAAAAATTTCGTAAAAAGATCCCTCATTAATCTCCTAGAAATCAAGAATTAGATGGTGTCTATAGTAAGACTATAGAAGAAAAATAAATAATTGTCCCTATGTGTTTCTTTTAAAAAAAAAATTTAATTCATGTGAAAAATTGAGGTCTCTGTAAAAATACAGAGTAGGAAAAGTCCACCAGTTAAGAAAAAAAAAAAAAAGAGAAAAAGGACAAAATGCTTTTACCTTTTTAGTTATTTCCGTTTTCGAAAATTTTCATTTAAAAATAATAATAATAATAATAAGCATACTATTATTAGAAATCAATTTTTATAAAAAAAAAATTAAAAGAAAAAAAAATCAATCAAAGCGCATGTTTAAGTTTTGTTTTAAAAAATATATATTATAAAACTTTTTTTTGGGGGGGGGCGGTGGGCTCCACCCACCAACCCCCACCCGTGCTGATGCGACCGAGCACCGCAGCCGGTACAGCTGCGGCAATTCCAGACTACGTTGGTAGTCGGACTGCCAGCAGCTGATGGGTCCCATGTGTATAGGGGCTGGCGAGTGGGGGCCGCGGTGGACCCGCTCCCCCATAAAGATGCTTTCCTTTTTTAAAATTTTTATTTTTATTTTTTTAATAAATTATTTAATGCATTTAGTTTAGGTTTTAATTTTTAATTAATGAAAATTTGGTTATTAACAAATAGTTAGTTATTAAAATGTATATTATATTAATATTTTATTTATTATTTAATATGTGTTATTAATTTTTAATTAATATATTCATAATTGGTTTTAGTAATGTGTTAATATTATTTATAATTAATGTAATCATCATTAGATTTAATTAATATGTGAGTTATTGATTGTAACTTAGCATGATTTATCTATTGATTTGAATTAATATATTAGTAACTGGTTTTAATTAGTATGTTAAAATGATTTAACTATTAATTTTAGCTAATATTTTATATCGATTGAAGTCAATTTATGGTCAATTTAATCTGGTGATTCTAGGGAGATTAGAGATGTTAAGTGTAGTTAACTTGATGTAATTTATGTAGTGATTATTTCAACTAGTTTATCTAAAATACTGGAAAGAGATTTACATAAATTAGGTTTGAATGATGTTATTTATTTCTCATACCTAAGTGTTTGAATGAAGTTTGTAATGGGGTTAATTATAAATTTTATACTCTATGGTTCATTTTTCAGTCGTTAAAGATGTTTTGATTTCTATGCATCTGTATGGTTCTTGTGCTTGTATATGTGGTTATTTGGGACATTAGACGACCTAGAATGTATACAGAAGCTAGGGGGAGTGTTTATCTTTTCTGATACTTTATGACGTGTGTGCTCTATGCTATTACCCTAAACTGACCATGATGACCCTTTCGATTAAGTCCCTGTATGTGTACCTATGTGTGATCATTCCTATTGGATGGGATACCGATTTGGGTTACACTAGGGTTGTGACCTATGCTAGATCTGTTGGGATTTTTGAGTCTAGGGTAGGTTACCTAGATGCGTAGTAGGAGGTGGCTTGCAATAAGTTTTGTGTCCATAAGAGACTACTGGGCTGCTTATTGTGGAGTTTCTTAATAAGTGATAATTAAGGACATATTTGAGAGATTAAAATGAATTAATAAGATGTGTCCTCACCCATGCTTTAGTGCTAGTATAGGCTAAGATGGTTTGGAGAAGATGTTAGTTGCCCTGCAAGGTATCTGACATAGTTAGTGGGCCTTGTTAGTATGAGAGGACATTAGCTCCGTGTATAGTCACTTGGGTGCCGAAATTGATTGTGATTATCTGGGCTAAAGTTAAGGGTAGACCTACATGATGGCACCTTCCTATACACATGCTAGATTTCCTATGTTGTTAGTTGCCTCTAGTTTAGTGAATCTTACCTTTTATGATGATTAGTACACCGGATTAGAGAGCTATCAGGATGCCTTTCTTAGTGGTTATGCCTTGTTGGTTTTGGATATCTTATTTGGATCTATTGTTATCTCCTCAGTATGGTGGGGTGGACCTTTGTGGTTCCACACGAACGGGTGGTAGTGATTCTTTATCTATTGAGATTCAACATCCTTGTACTAGGTGCTTGATGGTTCTTTGCGTATGAGCTCTTTATGTTTCTTCTTTATTTATTATGTAATTTCATTATTGTAATCTTGTATTAGTGTATCGCATGTGATACCTAATCTAGAAATTGTAACAGTAAGTAGTTAGAGTGATTACCACATACCTTGCGACATGTGCAGTGGATGTGAGTTTATAGTAGTTTCATGGTTATCCATGAGGATTGTAATTATGGTTACATAAGTTGTATTCGTTATGTTTAATCAGATGGAATCTTTTGTTATATGTTAGTTGTGTTTTTCTTTAAGTAATTCAACGTCATGTTACCCTTGAGTTGTGTAATCTATGTGAGTGTAAGACATGTGTATAAATGGTAATCGCTTCCGCATGATTGTATGTTTCTTTATGTTAACTTTAAAAAAAAAAAATTATTCAGCACACATAGTGACATGTTTAGGTTAATCTCTATTTGGTTCCCTGGTGGGGCATTACAACTCTATTTTTACTGCACTTAGGAGATGTGGTGTCTCTAAAAGTCTAGTCCAATTTGTTTCTTGCGGAGGTAATTCTTGATAACCCTCTATTGTTAGAATTCTTTACGAGGTATGAAGGCCATGTCCACCCAATAAGAAGGTTCACCATCTTGGTTGGTGCATCCTTGGATGTGGAGGTGATGGGTATGCTAATTGTAGAGGCCAGCTCACTAGCAAGCCATTAGTTTCTCTCTCTCCTCCATCCATTCTATCTTAATGGGGAAATTAGTTCCCATGAATGAGCCTTTAAAATTTGTCCCATATGGTGTTCATGTCACTTGCGCTAGTACAACCATCCATTAAATATCATTACTTAGTTGATTGGGCATGCATGTGTTAAATTACGACAGTGGGGCTACCTATCTTATCACTGATGATTTTGGTCTTTTAAAGTTAATGTCAAACGGGTTGGTAAGTATGGTCTTTTCCACCTCATGTGACCCTCTTTTTGGCCATCATTTTATATCCGTGGTAAGAAAGAAATTTTTCATGTGTTAAAATATAATTAAATCTTGGACATATGATCCAATTTAGGATGCCTTAACATTTTCATGTTTCAGGTAACAAGCAAGATCATTCTCAAAGCCTCAAGAATCCTTTAAATGTTTTATACTGATGGTCATCCGATTTGCTGGTACTGGTCAAAGAAAGAAAGAAATGGCTTTAGAATCCTCACCTCCCAGGATTCCTAAACTCTTGAGTGTCTCTTCAGGCACCGGAAAGAGAAACAAGATAGAACGGGCATTGACAAGGCTCCCAATAACCCTAAAATATAATAAAGATGGGATGATTCAGGGGTTCCAAATTGATTCTATGGTCAAAGAGATCATTGACATGGATGTTGGTACATATGCCAAATTGTATGACCTCCTTCAAACAATCCATCAAATTTGGCAATTCGATGACTCTCTTAGTTAACTTAGTGGTATCCATAATTATTCAAGAAGATGGTTTTCCATGCTCAGTACAAGCACCAGAGCTAATTTTTATCTTGGCTAGGGGTTATCACCTAGGCAGTATGGCTGCTATGTTAGTTTCCCCCACCCCTCTTGGATACCTGGTGCCCATCATCACATTGGACCATGAAGCAACTACCATAGGGTGGCACATCCCATGCTTCACAAGTGCTGCTTCTCTCACCAAGGTTGCCACCCTCCAATAGTTCAAGGATACGAATGATCCGGCCTAACGTCACCTCAACTTTGAATGGCTAGAATGTCCACGCTGGGACTACAAGAAAATGTAGAGAAAAATCGCTCACTCCGACTTCAAGGAGCCCATCCAGGCGGGGATTATCTTCTTATGCAAGATTTTTTGGGAACCCCATGCTCGGGAATTATCTCCCTAGATGTATTACATTTTTTATGGAATGAAAACCAAGAAGGAACACTTCGAGTGGACTGACATCATCGTCAGACATGTAGACTCCCAGATGAGGAAGGTAGAAGTAGACCGGAAAATTTATATGACTTCCTGCATCCTCTGGCCACTTTCCCAGTAGTGCCAGGGAATCCAAGGTCTAATAATAGTTGGTGTTCTCAGGGAAGGAGATGGTCAAGTTACTCCATGGGACCACTTCCCCCAGATTCAATGGGACTAAATTTTCCCACATTTTTGTAGAATCAATGATGCCTTCATCTTTCATGGGATCAAGGCGATCAGTGGTGATTGGGGATTTAGATTATCTCCACAAGCTATGAGCCTAGTTGATGCATGGGGATGTTACTTCATCCAATTTTCCTAGCACGCTTACATTTGGGTGTCTAGCTTCTCCAGGGAACCTTTCTTGTTACCCAAATATTGTTGGGAGAGGATTTTTTTATTATAGTTTTGAAAGAAAAGTTTGGAGGTGGATGCCTTGACTTCCTTGAAGAGAGTCACCTCTCCCTTATTCCCATTCATTTTTGGGGAATACTCTTTCTCCCTCACTGCGGCCCAAGAAGAAAAAAATGAGCTAACTAGCATGGGCTTAGCCAAATATTCTTTCATTTGTAAGGATTATGATATGCTTAGGTGCTTAGTAAGGTTGATGCCCAAGGGTGTAAACCCCCATGCTTGACATGTAGAAGATTTTTGGGCCAAATGCCAAGATGAATATGATGTTTGGAAGCAATACTACTCCAAGATAACAAAGGGATGATGAACAGATTAAGCTGCAAACATTCCCATGGACCTTTTCAAACACAGGGGGTACAGAAGACCACAAGTATAAAGATATAGGTATAGATAAGATGGACCTCCCTCTGGTAGATTGGGATACGCTAGAGAATTTGAGTATCAAGGCCATCTTGAGAGAAGTAATTGTGCATAGCCACTCATATTTTGAGAAGGTTTTCCCTAAGAATGTCTAGACAAATTATCAATTTTTGGGAGCATCAGGATCTCAGGTAGCGGGGGAATCCAAAGACCCAAGGAAAGAAAAAGGTTAGCAACCCATCTCAGGTCCTAGACCCCATTCCCCACCACCCCTCATGGAGAAGTTGGGTGAGAAATTGGTTCACTCCCAAAAACTAATGGAAGTAGCAAATGCCAAAGTGACTTTTGGTCTAGGAGCTACCTGTTAGGCTATTGTCCTCTACTAGGTGATTCGCCTTCCTTGGCCATTTTGTTAAGTATAGCACGTGATTCAAAACTCACCAGAACCATGGAAGCTAGAGATCCCAGGGTGCCTCTAAAGAGGAGAACGAAGAAAAAAGCAGATCAACCCCCATGAAGAAAAAGTCTAGACCTGGAGCCTGAGCATATACCTGAGGTTGAGGTACTTTCTTCCTCCTCCTCTAAGAAAGAGGATCACCCAGAGTGTCCTCCAAAGATAGCATAGATCAACCTTGATGATTTCGTCCCTATTGGTGATCTTGGAGAATTGCATAGTATGGTTGACTGTACCATAGAAAAGATAGCAAAACCACAAACTAAGGTTCCCACACATGAATCAAGAGGGCCCAAAGATTTGGTAGTCTGAGAAGGAAATGTATCCTGGCTAGAAGAGGTCAAAAGAGAAAAATAAATACAACAAGAACAAGTAAGTAACCCAACCATGGATAAAATGTTGGCTGACAAGGAAATTGGAGCTCTGGGAATAACCATAACCTTTGATGTAGTTCCCCTAGGTCTAACTGGTGATAAGAGTTTGCTGACACCATCTGATACAATGACCGACAAGGTTGTGACCATATTTCAAAAAGTAGATTTGAATGAGTTACCTCAGCATCCTCCACCACCCAGCCCACCTATGGATGATATTTTGGGGGTGATATGGAGGGAAATAAAGGAAATACAAGTGAAGACCCATCTATATGGAGGACAATAGGTCTAGGGGAGGACCTGATTTGAACCCCATAGGCACTTCAAGTTCGGGGATGGTAATAAGTAGTTCAGTTAACCCACCACAGTGGCTAGTGGAGTCCTGAAAAATAAAATCTCTGAAGACTATAACTACCCCACTATCACTAGCAGAAATTTTGGCTGAAAGTCAAGTTCCCAAGAAGCCTAAGAGGACTCAAACCCTTCATAGAACCCATAGGGCCCCATATGATAATGTTGTGGCAATAGTTGTCGCCCCTCCAACTAGAAAAGAAGGCTTAGAGGTAACTGTTGAAGAGTATGTAATTATTTAGGTGCCTCTAGGAAAAATATCTTAGCAAGGGGAATTAGACCTCCTAAATGAAGCAAGCTAGGATATTCAAGCCCGCTATAAGAAGCAATGTCAAAGGGTGAAGGAGTTAATGTGCCCCCTTGTGTCCGAAATACCCAGACCTTTGGTTCCCAGGACACTGGTCCATCAAGGTCGTGTTTATGCTCTAAGGGATATGAAGAAGAATGAATTAGTGGTGGATGAGTGGATGAACCATCAAATTGGGGCCATAATATGTTTCTTGTCCTAGTCTCTCCCAGACTTCTTCTAAGAAAATGATCTAGTGAAATAGATAAAGGCCAGCATTTGTCAGTGGTAGGGAGAGATTGAGAAATATGAAGAATAGAGGGATACCTTTCTAGAGATTCTAAACCTTGGGGAAAATCAATTAATATATAGAGGCATCCTAGGGGATGAGTCTTACAGGTTCCTGAGGACTCAATACTCAAGACTTGCATTAAAATTCAAAACTGGCAAGCAACTAGTAAGAGTGTTGGAAGAACACCTACAGGTGGTTCAGACTCCATTAGACCAATATGTTTCTCTCATCCAAGAGATTACATTGGCTGATCATATCATCCCTGGGACTTATACTCCCCTCAATTCTATACTTGGTAAGTTTGATGAAGTGACCGAGGCTTAATTTTGGTCCAAGGGAGATGTTGATGGTGACACAATGGTGTAACTCTCCCAAGTACAGCTCAAGTCCCATGATGCAGCCAAGGTGACTGCAAAGTTAAAAGATACGGTCGAAGATGTCAGCCTCCATATTGAAATTTTTTTTGATCATCGAGACAGCCTGAAGGATGTGGAAGAGGATGATTTAATCTAAATTCTAGAGGTATATGAGAAGTTTAAGGGCCAGTAAAATTTCCCAGACTCTAGGGATCCTTCAAAACAGGAAAAATACATGTGTATTATTTATTCTTTGAGTGTAAGCTCTAAGGTTCTGGGTCTCTAGATATCTAATTTTGTATTATTTATAGTGATAAGTGTCGATGGCTTGTCTGAGGTGACTGATCACAATCTATAGTATGTTTCCAGGTCCTTGATCATCCTTCTTGGCATGACCAGTCATTATTGGTCTAAAGGTTCACTACAGATGCCTCCCTAGTCCTAAGACATTGTTATAGTGTTATATCTGGTGTACAAGGCCCCGCCCAATCATTAAAGTTTAGAAGAGCATTAATGAGGGCATATGGCCTAGGTCACTTACAGAAGTTCCATCACATCTACAAGTACAAAGACACTTTTACTGATGGTGGTTTTCTCAAAGTTTATTTTCTTCTTTCCTCTCTTTTCTTCTCAAATGATTGTATTATATCAAGAAAATTCTGAAAGTGCAGGTAGTACCAACTATAAATATTGTAATATAATGTAAATAGATAGCATAGGTTTAGTCTCTTAGGTAGTTGGAAGTTTTCTATAAATACTAAGTCTGACGTAATTCCAAGGGTCAGAAAATTGATGATTTAGTTGTCCACTAGCAATAAAAGCTTTCAGATTTTGTAACAATCTTTCCTTATAAATTTAGAGTAGATTAATGCTCTCTTGTAGCAACTAGTGTAACTACCAGTGATGTTGGATTTGAAGTTAATGAAAGAATGAGGAACACCATTCAGCACTATGCTCTATGTTTTTTTTGATCCTAGAATTAGAAAATGATTTTCATTTTGTATGCTTCCTTATCTCCTTTGTTCAAGTTCTTGCAATGATTTAATCAAATATGTTACTTTCTTATTGATATATGTATAATTGAAGTTTATATGTATATGTTCAATATTTGAATATAGGTAGAGATCTATACTAACCATATCCTATCTTTTTCTATTTTCTTTATTCGATATAAACAATTCTTATAGGAAACCCATTACCCTTGAAGTTTTAAAGGTCGATGAGTCAAAACTAGCTATCCCCTCAAAGAAAATAGTCAATTGTCCAACTAGGATATAAGTTCACCATCATGACCCAACAACTAGTGCTTGGAGGCCAAGAGAGCTCGATCTTCCGTAAACTTCTTCAGGCAAAGTTGTCTGATACTCCAATATTTGGTGACAACTCATCTCCTGTTGGTGAGACCGTCACAAAGTTCCATCAAAAGAGACTGGCACTACAAGGAGGCAATGAGCTAATCCTCCCCTAAAAAATTTGATACCACACCTCCTGAGGGTTCCCCAAGAAGTAGTTTTAAGAAACAAGCTTTCCATAGGTTAGGGTCATTTTCAACTTAGCAATTTGAAACAATACTACGGTCAACCAGCAACCCCAGAGAGTTTGTAGAACTCAGACCTCCCGTCCTAGTGAATAAGACCTACAAGAAGAAGCATTCTTTCAACCCTGCATCTAGAAGGTTTCCACCCCCCAGAATACCTAGGTTATCCAGCCCATCCCAGCAACCAATCTTATTTTTAACCTTAACATCCCAATGGATTCATACTTCAATAATACTAGGTCTCCTATGGGATAGTTTCCCAACATTGCCAATGATCTTCCTCCACACCTGGAGAAGGATTTTCCCAAGTATGAAAATCTAGGCCCTTGAACCACAGTACAATACCTGCAGGCCTACAAGGATGCTATGAATCAACACTACATCCAACATGATGATGTGGTAAGAAGAATGTTCCTGATGTCTCTTAGAGAGAGTGAGTTGAGTTGTTACTTGAATCTGCCTACCAACTCCATCAATAGTTGAGAAGACATGGAGGTTTCCTTTCTAACAGTGTCTCAGGACCACGTGGACTTGGCTTAATCTCATAATCAATTTATTTCCATCAGAAAGGAGCCCAATGAGCACCTGACAACCTTTAACCATCGATTCCAAAGAGCCTTGAAATCATGTATGGGACCCTTTATCCCATCTTTTGATGTGACTATTCAGATGTATCGTAATGCCTTGGACCCATTTTTTGCTATGCTTCTCTGGAGAACCACCACCACCAACAAAAGGGACACCTTTTCTAAGGTTTACAACCTCACCCTCAAACTATCCTAAAACATGAGAAAAGCTCCCAGCGGTATTGGTGAGGGCTCACCCTACAATGCGCAGCTCGAGGGAACAACTTATTTGGGATGATATGATCCTAATATGACATTAGGTACCCCTATGATTAATCTTGTGCCCTAGTATGTCTATCCCACTCCCTGTCAAAACCCTCCAACCCCAGAATATGCGCCTTGGGTGCAACATCAAACCCCAATGCCCCCACCTCCTGGAATACCTTTCTTTTAGGCATCTGTGTTTGGAGGCTTGCCTCTAGTGGTGCTAAGTTCCCCTCCACCCACCCTACCACCTTAATCATCACACTGTGACCCCACTACCCAGCTAGCCATAGAGGTTGAATCGCTTCGGTGATTAGTATCCTCACTCACCACTGACATGGGGCATTAGTGAGTGAGGATAAAATGGAACCAACCCCTCCCAAAGAGGGAACATATTTTTGGGACAACAAAGTTCCAATAACCCTGGGCCCCAGAACCATTAAAACAATGGAGGAAAAATAAATTCTTGGCCCAACCAATAATGGAACAATACACCAAAGAACGGTGGTGTCCCCTAGTCAACCTAACACCCAAGGGGCTACGGGACCTAGCCATTCTGTGCAACTTGCTAAATTTCACCCCCTGACGATGTGGTGTCAGTTGCATGACACTGGCTTGAATTCTGAGGTAAACTGTTCCATGCTAAAGAAGATCATCATGATCTCACAGCCTGATAGGAAGAAAAATAGTGATTCTCGCCTCCGAAATCATCAACCCAACCCCATCATTCTACTATTTCTTGTGAAACTATCTTTTTTGGTGATGGCAAAGAAGATGGAAAAGAACCCAACTTGTAGGGTTTCTTTGATGAATCCATCCACACATTAAAAGACAACACCTTTTCCAACCCCAAGACTCCCTACAACACCCAGATTTAGTCAAACAAGGGTCCTCTTACAACATTGATTCCACCAAGAATTGTGAATCTCCCATCAAACCCCCTAGAAAATGTCTACCCAACCCCTCTCAAAGGGCCCACGCTTAACTACACACATGACTTTATCAAAAAAGGTCTGTGGGATCCAAAAGGAAAGTTTGATATCACGAAAAGTGATGGAGAATACCACCACCACTATGACCCTAATCGAAGTGCTTATTAGTTGTCCCAAGTAGAGGAAGTCCCTCTTGTAGTATCTAGAGAACCCAGAATCATGCAACTGCCCACCCAAATCTGTCACATTTGACGATGCCAACACGACTGTATTTTAGGTAAGTTTAGAGGACCCCCCTTCTTCCTTGGTCTTAAAATCCATGGTAAAAACTTACACAACTCCCTAGTGGATTTCAGAGATTTAGGTAATGTCATGCCCTTGTCTATTTGTAAAAATCTTGAACAGACCCCATGTTGTCCAAGGGTGCAATCATCCAGCTAAATAAAACCATCGTCCATATAGTGGGTGAATTGGAAA
Organism: Thuja plicata; assembly: GCA_018584345.1. Lineage (NCBI taxonomy): Eukaryota > Viridiplantae > Streptophyta > Pinopsida > Cupressales > Cupressaceae > Thuja > Thuja plicata. Next base: position 229,473 of record MU227636.1, on the reverse strand, counting down.
ATGTACAGGTCTAGTTGGTTTAAGATCCCTAGATATCCAATGTCATTGAAATCAAAGTAGTCAACATCCTTGAGACCTATGGGATGCTCCTGAGTTGGAATTGGTCTAAATCCCTAAATGAATATATCTTGACCAAATTTTCCCACCTATGGCTCCCTTGGAGAGGAGAGGCTAACCAAATCAAGGTGGAGAGTGAACCCTGGATGAAAAAATCCCTCACTGATTATGGAAAGGTAACCAAACTCATGTTTGCTGAGTTAGAGCTTAGATTATACAGGATCAAAGAAATCCTTTCCCTAGATTTTGTCCCAGAAGGAATGATACCTGACAAGGACCCCGCCATCACCCCAAGGATTCACGGTCTCATTATAAAACTAAAACAAGATGTGAGATCCTAAGGTGACATGGAAAATTTAACTTCCCTATTGTCTAGCACTTGGTGTCAAGTTCATTGTAAAAACCATTGAGAGCTAGAATGCACACCATGTGTAGATGCAGCCAAGGTTTTCCTTAAGGATTTCCAATAAGAACAACATAAGGGGTAGAGCCCACTCAACCGCTATCCAACCATGAACATATCTAATAGACCGCCTTCTAAGGAATCCATAGTAGGGACTCCTCCAGGAAGTGATATGGTTCCTGTGTCTCCCTAGTTAGGTGATGCACCCAAACCTGCCCGCATCCTAAACTAGTCCCAATTCCTACCCAAATTTTGCAACCACAACATTCTAACAACAATGTCTGGATCCATAAATTTAACGGATCTTGATCCAAGCAAGGTTTTGGAGATGGGGTGGAACTTATCAAACCTTGATGAAATTTTTTCATCACATCATATTGTTTGCATTTTGAGTGCACCAATAATGTCACTGAGTATGAGGCCTTCATCCTAAGACTCCTATTCACCCTTAGAAAGGGTGTTAAATGCCTTCAAGCCATAGGTGACTCATAACTTATAATACAGAAAGTTTGAAGTCAATACACATGTCACGATAAATGACTGGCACCCTATCGCAATCGGGTATGGAGCTTAATAGAGAATTTTGATGCTTTTCATATTGAAGTAATTCCCCAGAAATAAAATTTCATTCCGGATGCCCTAGCCATGTTAGCCAATACTCTTGAGCCCATGGTAGGTTCCTGGCTCTCGAGGTTTTCAGTTAAGATGATGCCCACACCCTCCATACCCAATAATGTAACCCATTTTCAGGTTTTTGAGGATGATAGACACATCCTCGCCTTTATGGAAAACATGGGTGTCTTTGAAGATCAAATCATGGAAGAAGAAGAACATGATGATACTAGACAAAAAGAAAATGAGGATGGAACCCTCGACCTACCTACCAACACTATCCCAAAGGGGATGGTTGCCCTTAAACGTATCTTTGACTCTGACCCATGAGGTAAAGATAGAATGTCCCAAACCCCTGATGAAGGAAAATACAAAAGGGTGAATATCAAGATGGGTGTTGAAGAAAAATTCATCCATATTGGTACCTCTTTCTCCCTATATGAGAAAGAGAAGATTCTCGCGGTGCTCTGAGAATACATTGACGTAATTGCATAGGGATATGAAGACTTCAAGACATGAAATACTTCTATCATGACACACACCATCCCCTTAAAGCTGGATGCTAAACCATTCTGGAAGAAATAAAGAACAGTCAATCCCCTAAATGATCCCCTCATCCATCAGGAGGTTCAGAAGTTGTTGGCTGCTCAAATAATTTTCCCAATCCAACATACCACGTGGGTGGCCAACCTAGTACTAGTCTAGAAAAAGAATGGGTAGATTCAACTGTGTGTGGAATTTTAGAATCTAAATAGAGCCTCAAAGAATGATAACCACCCTCTCCCTTCATTATATGAAGTATTACAAATCGTCAATGTTTCCTAGATGATGTTCTTTCTGGATGGATATTCTGGGTATAAGTAGGTCATGGTCAAATTCAAAGATAGAGCCAAAAAAACATTCACCACCAAGTGGGGAAAATTTTCCTATAGAATAATTCCCTTTGGGTTAATTAATGTTGGGGCTACATTCTAGAAGGCCATGCATATCACCTTTGAAGGACTGGTTAATAAATGCATAATCATCTACATGGATGATTTGACTATCTTCTCTCGATAAAGATGTAATCATCCAGTCCATCTCGCCAAGATTTGTGAGTGGTGCCACTAGTTTGGTATATCCCTTAACCCAAAGAAATGCATATTCAGGGTAATAGAAGGAAAATTGTTTGGGCACATTGTCTCAAAAATGGTATATCCATCGACCCTGAGCGAGCCGAAGCACTACTGAAATTGAAAATATTGAGTAGCAAGAAGGAAATGCGATCTTTCTTTGAGAAGATCAATTTTTTCTAGCATTTTATTATAGGTTTCACTGAGGTTGTAAGGTCTCTAAACGATATGATTAAAAAGGATACCAAGATTGAGTGTAGCCCGGAGGAAAAATAATATTTTTCCTAGATCAAGAAATCCATCATGGAGGCCCCAGTCCTAGCAAGTCCAGACTATTCCCTCCCATTCCACATATATTGTTTTTCCTCCACCCACTCTAGTGCAGCTGTGTTAACCCAAAAGGTTGAGGGGTAAGAATGACCCATCATTTTCATGAGCTCCCCCTTCAAGAATGCAAAGGTTTAATATTAACCTCTAGAAAAAAAAGAGTTCGCCCTTGTCCGGGTGGTTAAGAAATTTTGACATGGCATCCTCCATAGAGAAGTCCATGCAATCCTCCCCGACCAGGCTAGTAATTGTTTATTACTTCAAAGTGAATTGGGTGAGTGCCGAGGGAAGTGGATGGCCATCCTCCAAGAGTATGATTTATAAATTCAACCTATGAAACTTGTTTGAGAACAAGGATTGTTCAAAGCTATGGATGAAGCCGATTTTCATATTGAATGTCATACCTACACTGTGCAATCCATTACCCAAGATCCTTGGTACGCAAACTTGGTAAACCTTCTGTTGAATAAATAGTGCCTTGAAGGCCTTATTCCTAGTAAACTTTGGGCCCTCTGGCTAAAAAGTGCAAATTTCATGATAAAAATGGGACTCTTTTTCAAAGAAATAGAGAAGGTGTCTACCTCCATTGTCTCAATCGAGAACAGACTGCAAAAATGATAAAAGAATTCCATGGAAGATTTGGGACTAGACACAGGTCAACAAATGCTACCGTCCATCAAATCCTTCGGGCTAGGTACTATTGACCCCATATTTTTAAATATGTCTACGTGTATGTGAGGAAGCACCACACTTGCCAAACCATCATTCACAAGAGCAGAATCTGACAATGCCTCTCCAGCTTGTGTTCAAAGCAAGACCTTTCACCCAGTGGGCATTTGACATTATCAGGGAAATAAATCCCAACTCATTTGTAAACCATCGGTACATTTTAACTACTACTAACTATTGCACCTGGTGGATTGAAGTTATATCATTCAAGAAAAACACGGCAGATGTGGTGATTTGCTCTATCAAAGAAAACATAGTTAGAAGGTTTGGAATGCCTTTTTCCCTAGTGTGTGATAAAAGCTTAAACTTTTCCTCTGCTTAATTGTTGGAATGGGCTTATGATAGGAATGTCACCCTCAATTTTTCTAGTAATTACTACCCACAGTGAAATGGAGTAGCAGACTGCATCCGAATAAAAGCCGCACTAGGAACTTCCCTATTTCACCTAGTATACGGTTTAAATCCAGCCTTCCCGGTAAACTTAGATATTCTAGTCCTATATTTCATGCAAGACTTTAAAGAATAGAATAACATTGTCAAGGTAGAGCTCCTCAAACTAGTATGACTGGAGGAGCAGAGGGTTCATGCACTGGAACATTTTTTGAAGCACCAAGTTGCGGTCAAATGCTAGTTTTATAAGAGAGCTCAATATCAGGCCTTCCGGACATCAAAGCTAGTTCTCTTGTGGGAAAAATCCTGGGAGAAGAAAGGAAAATATAGTAAGTTTCAATGGCTCTAACTTGGGCCCTACCAAATATTTTAAATTTATGGAGCCAACACATATCGCCTCAGTTCTTTAACCAAAGAAGTTGTCCCACTACTTATCAATGGACAGTTCCTCAAACATTACTTCAAATAACCCGAAAGAATTTACTCCCTAGAGGGAGATGTACCATATATATACACCATTTTTAAATAACCTTTGGGTGTGCCAGTCTGTCATCCCCTCCCTTGTAAATAGTTTTGGGGCCTCTACCCTTTTTTCTCTTTTCGTTTCTTTCATTTTCCCCTTTTCCTTTGGTCTCTTTTCTTTCTTTTGGGCCCCAATGTTTTTCCCTCCTTTGTTAGGCGAGTATGCCTTGCATGACGAATGTGTAAGATGATAAATTCCCCTCGTACATTTTAGTGGTCTAGAACTAGGTGTTAAACAAAGGTTGGTCGTATCCTCATCTGGGAAACTCTTAACACAAAACTTCAAGCATTGGAGACTCTTTTTTTAAATCAGGTATTGATATTTCTCCTCAGAAAGATCAAAGATCAAATTTAATTTTGAAAAGGGAAATTACTTAAATCCAAAGGAAAGGAAGGTCCGAGGAGGGATAGATCAGTCGTACTCTCTACTAGAAGTGACTAAGAAAAAGAAATAATTTGAAAAGGTTTTTCAGGTCGGGTCTTTCCTCTCCACTCAATAATCAAAAGAATGACAAGGTGAAAGAAGTACTATCACAGTAACAAGCTAATCTTAAGCACCCTGGTGAAAGCAGTACCACCTCCTCCATTCACAAAAAAATAGAAAAGGGAGTTGGAGAGCGGAAGGTCCAGAACCTGGAGGAAAATAAGGCATTCATCAGGCATCAACCCTCTTATGTCATTTTTGTTTCTCTATCTTTCCCCAGTCATGTTATACTCCCGCCCCCTTTATTTGAAGCCTACGACACATAATTTTGGAAAAGGTCAACATCTAAATTTAAGAAAGCTTCTCAGGTTCCCAAAGTCATGTTGTGATGTCACTTCTTTGATGATGGTAAGATCCCCATTGTTTTAACTAGAGTTCTGAAGTTCTCAAATACATGAGGCATTTGTCCCAATGAGTTGCTATATGTTATGCCCTACATACCCATCCCTATATCTTGTGTGCAAAATGTTAGGTCCCATTTTTTTTCTCTTTCCTTTCCTTTTTCACTTTTGGCTTGGTTCTCTATTTTCTCTGGGCGTTTTGGTCCCGTTTAGTCTTTGTCTTTCTGGTGTTCTCTATTTTCTCTGGGATCCAGTTCTTAGAGTGTCATTCCCAAGCGGCTACTTTTGGATCTTGGGTGTATGACGACCATTTCTCTTCTCTTAAAGATGAATGATCATTAGGTATCTTGGAGTCTAGACCCCAGTTTTTAGCATGTTTCTCAAAGTTTCTTCTGGTAACTAATTTTCTCTCCTATGCATTATTTAAGACCTTTTACCTTGTCATGTTTACACTTACCGCAAATTGTTTTTATCTTTTGGAAAATTTCTTTGAGAGCTAAGCAATTTATTTTCTAAGCTAAGATGTTCAAGCTAGAAGGTACAGAGATGTGTTTGATGATTCTTGTGGAATGTTTAGGTGGTAGAGTGAAGCTATTTGCACTTTCATCTTTTGGCATCTCAAGTTTTAGGTAGGCTCTTGGGTCCTTCTATTTTTTTTTTCATTTTTATTTCCCTACTTCTCTGTGTTCTTTCTATTTTCCTTGTGTTGTTGGACTTTGTTTCGTTTGTGTCTTGTTTTGTTTTGTTTCTTTCATTTCATTTTTGTCTGGTGCATTTTTCACATTTTCTGGGCGCTTGTTCACCTTTTTCATTCAAGACGCATTTCCTGTTTGGTATGACATTGTCCCTGAGCTTGGTTTGCCTCTTTCCCCTTTGTAGTCATTCGACTCGGCTGGAGAGGTCTCCACCCTTTTTGGGTTATAAATTTTCTGTAAATTTGAGTCTGTAAATTCATTGTAAACTCTTGAGTATGTATATATTCTATATATGTATTATACATATTGTTTCTGCATCTGTATATTTTGGAGATTTTCACAGCTCTCTATAAATGTTTAGTCTCATCTATAGGTTCTATAAATTTTGTCTCGTGAGCATTTTGGCACTCCATGCATCATGGGTAGTCTTTGTAGAATGCCTTGTATCTTAGTAGAGTCTATAACACTTTGTTTTTCCTATTTTTAGGAGATGTGGTGTCTCTGAAATTCTTGTCCACTTGGGTTCTTAGGGAACCAATTCCTGATAACCCTCTGTCCTGTGAATTCTTTATGAGGTCTAAGGCAACGTTCACCCAAAAAGTAGGTTCACCATCTTGGTTTGTGCAGCCTTCAATGTCAAGGTGATGGGTATGCCAGTTGTAGAGGCCAACTCACTAGCAGGTTGTTAATTTTTCTCTCTCCTCCATCCTTTATGTCTTAATGGTAGAATTACTTCCCATGAACAAGCCTTTAAAATTCATCCCAAGTGGAATTCATGCCACTCGCACTAGGACAATTGTCTATTAAATGTGATTACTTAGCCGAGTTGGCATGTGCATGTTAAATTATGACAATGGGACTACCTGTCTTATCACTGACAATTTCTATCTTTTTAAGTTAGTGTCGAATGTGTTGGTAGGTCTGGGATTTTTCACCTCATGCGATCCTCTTTTTGGCCATCATTTTGGATCTATGGTAAGAAAGAAATGTTTCATGTGTTAAAATGTATTTAAATCGTAGACATATGATCCTATTTAGGATGCCTTAATGTTTCCCTGTTTCAGGTAACAAGAAAGATCATTCTTGAAGCCTCTGGAGTCCAAAATCCTTTAAATATTTTATACTGACGGTCATTTGGTTTGCAGGTATAGGTCAAAAAAAGAAAGAAATGGCTTCATAATCCTTACCTCTCGGGAGCCCTAAAATCCCTAGTGCCACTTTGGGTGCCAAGAAGAGAAGCAAGATAGAGAAGGCATTGGAAAGGCTCCTGCTAACGTAGAAATATAATAAAGATGGGATAATTTAGGGGTCCCAAATTGAGTCTACGCTCAAAGAGATCACCGAAACATATGTTGGTACATGGGCCAAATTGTAGGGCCTCCTTTAGACAATCCATCAAATTTGACAATAAAATGAATCTCTCTCTCTCTCTCTCTCAATTAACTTAGTGGCATCCATAATTATTTAAGCGGGTGAATTTCCATGCTTAGTACAAATGTTAGAGATAATTTTTCTCTTGGATAGGGGTTATCACCTAGGCAATATGGTTGCTCTGTTTGTTTCCCCCACCCCTCTTGGATACCTAGTGCCCATCGTCACATTGGAACATGATGCAACCACCATAGGGTGGTGCATCCCACACTTTTCAGGTACTATTTCTCTCACCAATGATGCCGCCCTCCAATAGTTTGAGGATGCGGTTGATCTGGCTTAGTGCCACCTAAACTCCAAATGGATAAAAGGTCCATGCTGGGACTACAAGAAAATGTTGATAGAAATCCCTCACTCCAACTTCAAGGAGCCCATCCAAGCGAGTATTATCTTCTTATGTAGAATTTTTGGGGAGCCCCATGCCCAGGAATTCTCTCCCTGGATGTATTATGTTTTTTATGGAATGACTGAAAAAGGCACACTTTGACTGGACTGACATCATTGTCAGACATGTAGACACCCAAATGAGGAGGGTCGAAGGAGACCATAAATTTTATATGACTTCCTATGTCCTCTTGCCACTTGGCCGACAGTGCCATGGAATTTGAGGTCTAATAACATTTGGTGTTCTCGAGGAAGGAGATGGTCAAGTTACTCCATGGGACCACATCCCAAAATTCAGTGGGACCAAATTTTCCCACATTTTTGCAAATTTAATGAAACCTTCATCTGTCACAGGATCTGTTGGTTGTATTTCTAGTTTTGAAGCTTGCTACTAAAATTTTTGAGTTCTTGATTAGTTTCCTGCATAAATGTCAAAATTATGTGCAATGCTATCAAAATCCTTCTACAAATAATGGTCTCTAAGCCTTAAAAATCAGAGGTGTGTAGAACCCTAAGTCCTAGGTTAGTTTTCAATCATATTCAAGAAAAAACCCTAGTTCTTCAAAATGATTTCTATTTCACAGTTGCTTTTTAAGAAAATATTAAGTCACTTATGTCTTGTGCCTATTTTCATGTTTTATATGTTGTTCATGTTGTCTCTTTAAGTTTTAAGAATATTCCATATTACTTAGAGACTTGGCAAAATGTTTTGGTCACGTTACCGTGAAGAGAAAAGAATATAATTTTAGTATTAAGGAGATTTCACATGGGTCGTTGATTAAGATCATGATCCTGTGGTTCACGAAAAGTCTCATTCAAAACCCTAGAGTTAATGAAATCCTTTGGTGACTTTGAGATCATTCAGTTGCGCAGTCTCAAAAGCTAATCAGAGTTAAAGATGGGTTGAATTTTTTAGGGAGTCATGTGATCGCGAAAGGAAATAAGAGTTAAGTCAATAGATATGAGATTTAACAATAGCCCTTCATTGAAAAGGTAATCTAGAGGTGGGCGTGAAGTCTCACAACTAAATCTTTAGTTAAGAAATCTTAAAGCGACTTCAATTTTCTTCAGTCGTGGTGTCTCACAAATATAGCAAGGTTAAGAGATGAGTTAAAAGTCTTCAGCCACGAGATCTCTTTTGAGAGTAACAGTTAAGTTAAAAGTTGTCAGATAAAGTGACTATCATTTGATTCAAGATTGATCCTATGGCCAGCATGAAGTTGCAAGATAAAAATTTAGATGAATGAAATATTAAGAGATATAGCGACTACTATCATATTAGATGAATATCTAGAGGCAGGTGTTCAATCTTGAAGGAAACCTTAACTCAGATAATTCTTTCAGTTACAATGAGATCTAGTTAGTTGTGAAGTCTCAATAAAAACCATGGTTAATAAAAGTTGAGTAAATCTTAAGTGAAGTTTGTAGCGAAGAGATCTGAACCAAGAAAGAGAAAAGATCTAGTGGATGGCATGAAGTCACTGATAACATTCAAATAGTCATAGAAATTTTAGTGATTCAGTGGTGGTGATGTAGATTTGAACATGTGTCTAAGTCATTCAGAGATCTAAGGTCTGCGTAAATTCTCAATGTAAACCCAAGGTTAAGAAATTCATCCCATGACTTGGAGATATCTCTAGTCATGAAGGCTCTGAGTAAATTATAGTTAAAGACAAAGCTAATGAGATTACACGTGAACCGTTAGATTAAAATCTGATCAAAGGGTAGTGGTGAAGTCTCATATAAAAAAGAGAAAGTACAAAATGGATATGAGATTACACGTGAACCATCCGATTGAAGGAAGATCCAATGATGTTCATGTAATATCCAAAGAAACTTAAGGTTAGTTAAATATTAAAGTGACTTTGATTTTGCATAGTCATGTAGTCTCTAAAAGGAACTAAATGTATAAGAAAGAGTTATTTTAAGCCTTAGTCATGGAGTCTCAAAAGGAATATTAGTTAAGAGAATTCAATCAACTATTAAGAGATGAACATTGATCAAGATGTTGATTGTGTGGTGATCATTAAGTCTTAGAAAAGAACCAAAGTTAAAGTTAACTCTCAGTGACAAGGAGATCATACAGTCACGCAGGCACTGAAGGAAACCAGAGTAAGAGAAAGGTAAAGTATAAGGCTTTCTTCTGTGCCATGTTGTACAATCATCATCCAACTATAGCATAGAGATTATGATAGCATGTTTAAAGAGTTGATGAGCTGTGATAAATGAGCCAATCATATCAGATCTTAATTTTATTTTGAATATAATAAGGTTTTAGTTGAAAAGGCACTCATTTAAAATTGATCACCTATCAGTTTAAAATTTCAGGGCTAGAAACAAAAATTTATATCACAACACATAGAAGCAATGAGAGAAGTGACTGAATTGTAAATCCATGATTTAGAAATAAGATTTGTACATTGATTTCTCTGAATAAGTAGGCATTACCATTTTTCACTTCGTTTCACCAAGAGTTTTAGTTTTCAGAGCAAAATTTGCATAAGTGATCAGTATTTTCAAGAGAACAGAGCTATCCAGATTTGCAGAGTGAAGAAAAAGATTTGATCAGTTGCAATTCAGAATAGACAAGATAAGTAGAGCAATGAGCGTTACCTCAACTAGCCGGAAGAGAAGAGATGGTGATGATGATTTGAAAGGAAAGAGCAATTACTCAGAGTTCATACAACTCTTTCCAGTATCCAATCAGGGAAAGAAGGTAAATGACGAGTACCTTGGTGAAAAAATTTCTTACATTAGAGATGCAAAGACACCAAATTGTTCAGGCTATCATTTGTTTTATTTCTTCCATAAGAATAGTGACGGTCATGTGCCTATGTCAAACCCTTGGACATCAGGGTTATAAAAACTGATTGTTTATGATGTGTTTGTTGATGTTGATTTGTTGTTAGAACTGGCTAGTAGATATGATACAATTTCAAAGTCCATTAAGAAAGATGATGGCACAATCCTAGTAACCCTTAATAGGGCATCATTTATGAAAGCATTTAATAAATACAACCCTTGCACAACAGAAATCAACCTGAAAGCTTTAGCTGCTAGATATACTAAGGAGGTCGACATTGTGTCCAATTTGATTCAGGCCCATGAGCTAAAAGGAACTAGAAAATATATAGCACCTATCCCTAGTGACAATGCACCCTATTTCTACAAAGACTAGGCATTCTACATGAAATAAATTTCTTATTCCTTGTGTAGAGTTTTAGGGGTTGATAGTGGAAGAGAGAGAGTATCCTTTAATATGCTAATGATAATTCTGGACATGAAAAGTCCCTATGTCATTATTGATTATGATTAAATTCAATATGTAATTGATAAAATGCACCAAGGATTTGTGGAAATTTAGAAGAAGGTAGGAATCCCTAAATTCCTACAGTATTCATTGCCCGGACATTTGATTTTGTTCTACAATTTTAATATCATGGACCAGCCCAATCTACAACTTAGAATATTTTATCATGGTCAAGCCTACCCTGTGCAACTTTGGTTAAGGGTATGCAATTAGACATCTAGAGAGAATGGTTTCTGTTCTTTTGAGAACTGGGTAGTATATGCCCTATTGAAAAAATTAGGAGTTAACATGACTAGGCTACCAATTAAGGTATTGCTACTCCTAAGGCTCTGCAAGTTTGTGGATAAGTGGAATGGAGATCACAACTGGAGAGATTTCTATTATCATCAGAATTTCACTCTGATTAGAGTATATGGTTGCTCCCAGCCACCACACATTTTTCCATATAGAGTACCACCAAGAATTACTATCATGGAGTTTATATGTCAGCTCATGTTGACTAATAGGGATCATTTGGCTCCACAAAGGAAAGGAACATTCACACCTAGGTATTTTATTTCTTCTCATTTTACAATTGGTAAGAGGGATTATGATGTTGTGAATGGATGGTTGAGGCAGTACAAAAGGAATGTACCCCTATATAGATACATTGATACAGAAGGTTTCATAAAAGGTGCCAAGAAAATTATGACACCATCCATTCCAATTACTAGAGAACATCAACCATGTGAAGAAGAGCATCTCATCAGGAAGATCCTTTAAGAGGATGAAATTTCAGCTAGAACAACAAAGTATCAATAATTGATGGATTTGGGGCAGCAAATCAAGATGAAAGGGATCCCATTTGGAGGATATTTCCTAGGTTTTCCTTATCTACAAAGATTAGATAAGATGATTGAGCCCTATGTTACATTGTGTAGTTAGCTTGAAGAGAAAATTGAGGATAAGCACAAAGGTCCAAATAAACAGTCATTATCAAAATATAGTAGAAATAACTTAGTACACAACCCACCACCTACGGATAAGCCAACTCAGACTAAGGAAAAGATAATTTACCTAACACAAGGACATGAGGCTAAGGTAGTGGTTGAACCCCCAAAGAAAAAGAAAAAGGTGGAAATAGGGGATCCTTATGTTGTCAAGACACAGAAGAGGAAAAAGGATAAAGGAAGTGCACTATTCACTGGGACAAGAGCTTATGATCACCAATTGAGAAAGGTCATGAGAGAAGGAAAGAAGAAAAGAGAAGACATAGATGATAACATTGACATTCCTCTCTTATTGTGTCAAGATGAAATGGATTTGTAAGAAGAATTATTGAAGGATGATGAATTCATAAAAATCAAGGAATTCAAGGATTTTCTTATATGGGCCTGTGTGTGAGAAATTACACCTTCATGAAATTAGGAATCTAAACTACAATTCTATGGAAATAAAATGACAATTTAAACTAAGAATTGTAATCAAATCCATGACATATCATGGGTCTGTATCTAATCTTTGTTAAGAGAGATCTTAGCCTTAATCTCTCTCAAAGGATAATCCTAGAATGAGAAGTTTAAAGATAAAATGCAAGATCTAGCTCAAATTCTCAAGATGATGTGAAATTCTAATTCAAAATTCTCATGATATGCTCCTCAATTCAATAATTGCTTCTACAAATGCTCAAAAATACTTCTCAATTGCTCTCAAATGTTCTTAATTTCTCATAAATTGCCTATAATGAGGATGCTTTGCACTTGAATTTCTAGGATATCAAATGCACATAAAATGGCTTGTATTTATAGAAAATTCCCAAGGGTAGGGGGTAGAGTGAATTAACCATGGGTTAATCCTTGGTTGAGTTTGATCCCTCAAAAGGTTTCAAATGGGGGGACCATTTAAATGGTTGTCCTCAAAGGGTGGTACAAGAAGACAAAATCCTTAATTCTCATTGGTTGATCAAATTGAGTTGAAAGAAATTAGGATTTATTTAATTCAATCATTTAATTAAATTAGCCATGTAAGGGTGAATGTGTTGGATTTGATTTTTGATTTAAAACTATACAATTAATTAATTAAAATCAATTATATAATTTGATTGATCCCTTTTAGGCTTGAGTTTGATTATTTGATTTCATGATTATTCAATCCTTTGATTTTAATTGATTTTGTCCAATTTCCTTGATAAATGTCCATTTGAATTATTTGGATCCATTTTGATGTATTTTGATGAGATTTAGGGAAATTGACTGAGATTTCCAAATTTGGATGATTAAGCGATACCTAGTCAATTTCTGGTGTCTACAAATGCCCCTCTTTGAATTGATGTGCGGAGCACATTGATTAAAAGAAAACTTGATGTACTGATCATTGATTTGATACTAATGTATGATTGATTGACTGATGTGAAACCTGATTGATTTGAAAATCTGATTTGAAACCTGATGCGAAACCTGATGTGAAACCTTGATTTGATGCCCCACTAATAAAAGTTTGAAATTTTAATGCCCCAGATCTGATATAAAATGTGATGAAAAATCTTGATTTCATAATCTGATATGGATATGATGCCCCCTTGGGAAATGAATCGAGATTATGTTTGGATAATTTGGTTAAGATTGGGAAATTGAGATTCATTTCCCAATAAAATCAATTTGAAAATGCCTGAGTTATTAGAGAATTTGGTGCCAATAGCTATGATGGAGAAATGTTATTGATGTTTCAGATAAGGTGATGATGATCAAATATCACATTATGTCAGTCAGAATCACTTGGTTGATGTTGTATTGATGTCAATCAGATAGGTAGGTTGATGTATTGATTGAATAAACTAATAATTTGCTCTCAATATCTAGAGAGACAAATGAATGGATTGATTGGATAAACTGATAATTTTCTCTCAAGATCTAGAGAGACAAAAAAATGGATTGATTTTCCATCCTCAAGATCTAGAGTTAGGAAATTTGATGCGCTCAAGATGATAAAATGGATGATAGGATAAATGATTGATGTTAGATGATCAATTAGATGATTCAACCGATTGATATTTGATTGGATTGGATTTGATGGGAAGATTAATGGTAGGAGGCTGATAGATAGGGGCATGTGATATGATTCAGGTATAGATATAGGGATGAGTAATGAACATAATTAGGTTTCCCCTAGTTGATTAGATGGTGAATTTGCCCCTAGGTGAGAAGATGTATATTGATGATATCCTTGATGTAGCATGTGATAAATTTGATGGATCAGACATTTGAGGACATTGATGATGTAACCATCATTAACTTCCACCCCTTCACTTGGAAAGATACTTAAAAAAATGCAATTAATCTAACATTAATGCAATGCAATGCAAGTAATTGTCCTTGAGGTTTGCGAAAGAAATGCAAATAGAGATATATTTTCATCATTGAGCATTATGGAACTAGGAGTTGATACAATCCTTACTGGTGCCACTGCGACCACAAGAATATGAATATGACTTTCATCTCATTTGGTAACCATTTAGGAAAATAGTACAACCCTCACTAGTTAAATGACCAACTGTGGGAGTATGAATATTGGTTTCATTGGATTCAATGTTGCAAGTGGATTTTGGTATTAATATATTGAAGATCTAAATAGCCAAGGTATCCTTTTGCATGAACAAACAAAGGTTAACCCTCCTTTCTATATGAATGTCCTTGATGGTTCTTTGATGACCATGTCCTTAGAAAAATCCACACAAATTAAAGAATCTCCTCAAAATAGTCACATAGAAGTCAAGAAAAACATCATGTCTCCATCATCGCCAATCTATTTGAAACATCATCAATTAACTAAAAAGACATGACTCAAAAAATTCAATGAAAAACTCATCAAAAATTTAAGTGTTTTCAAATGTATCAAGATTTTCAAAAAAGAATTCCAAACATTCTGATCATTTAGGGTTTGTCAATTTTTAATCCTGATAAAATAAGTCAATGAAACTCAAATATCATGTTGTAGGATCAAACTATTTAGGGTTGAATAATGATATCCATCAAAGGTTCCAAAATATCTCTCCTCTAAATTCTGAAAATCTACTTCTATTTTGTGACGAAGATATAGCACTCTTGAATCCGTTTAGTACCAAAATCAATGATTTTCCCCCAAGTGATAAGTGAACCATGTATAAAGCTTGGGAAAATGAAACCTAGTATGTGACAAAGGTTTTAACAATGCAGCTCAAAGATGTTATGAAAAGATTTTTGAATTTTTAATGTTTTTTTTATTTTTTGATTTTTTAGAGTTTACCATCTCTCAAACAAGATCACATTGGTTTTCCCCCAATGTCTAGCAAGGCATAGGACATGAAGGATGGATTTTCAAGTTGATGGATTAGAAATGGAAAGGCCATGATGGATGAAACATGTGAATGTGACCCATAGGACCATCTCCTCAAGATTACCCAAGCTAAGGAAAAAGGATATAGCAATGCAAAGCATGTTTTTGGATAAGCAATGGAAGCCAATGATGTAGTGCTAGATAACATATAGGATAATGACCTGATGTCATGAAAGTGAGTGGTCCAAAAGAGTGGACATGTCACAAGGTTTTTTTAATAAAAAATTTTGTACTTTACATCCTTCATTTCGATCAAGACCAATGGATCAATTTGGGTAATATGTGGATAGGATAGCACAATCAGGATAAAGGGTATTGGAGGCTGTAAGGGGATGCTTTTGGGATTATGGAAAGATTGCATAGGAATAATGAAGGTGGATTGGGGAGAAGCAAGATCATGATAGGGTAAAATGGATGCAACAAGTGAATAGCTGATGGAAAGGATAACGGTGTCAAGATACTTGATGCTCATGGATATGTTCAACCTTGTCAAGACCAAAAGTGAAAGAAGGAATATGGATGCAAGTGAGATAAATGATAGGAAGATGGAGGACAGCATGGATGAAACTTTCCCCCAAGTGTAGAGTGCAAGAGGAAGGAATTACGCATGACACCTATTTGCTAGGTTTTCATCATGGTACTTGTCCAAGGCACCACAAGAAGTGGTTTCCACCATAAGACGTATTTATTTTTCTTTACTTTTGCTACCAAGGTAATCATATACCAAGTTTTTACCAAGGCACTTTTTCTCCTTTTTTTTTCATTTTTTTTTTCTTTTGTGCTTTTCAAAATTTCTCCAACATTTGGCTCTTTGGACAATGCTCTTCTGAAATATATGCTATAATAAACCATGGCTATGGTTAGGATGCTCAAATATATTGATAAGGTGATGAAAAAGGATAGATATAGAAGATAAGGGTAGATGGTGGTGAATGTTTTCTGCCATAGATTGGATAAGAGGGATGAAAAGACGGAAAGTAGGTGTTGGATAATGAATGTGAGGATAATAAGAAGGTATGTTGTGGATGAAAATGTTGGCAAGATAAACTTTGACACACACTTTGAAGGGTGGTGGAATGATGGAGGATCAATGGATGAAGGAGGTGAGGATGTATTTGAGGTAGTAGATTTTGGGATATGGGAACCCAAAGTAGACTTGGAAAGTGGAAAATGTTTGGAAGGAGATGGAATGGAAGCCTTTGGAAGCTTGAATGTCAACTTTGATTTTTATTTTGTGTGCAAGTCTTTCCAAAGTGACTAGGGAATCCACATAGTTTTTTTTATTTTTCTTTCTATTGTGATGCTTTTGAATGCATTTCTTCTATGAGGGATTTTGGGACCCATATTTTCTTTGATTTTTCTTTTTGCTTGGTGGACCTTTGTGGCCTTTTGGATATTTCTTTTTCCTTTGTGGACCTTTGTGGCCTTTTGGATATTATTTTTTTCTTTTCATTCACATGTCGATTAGATGGGACATGGTGATCTTTATACACATGTGGATACATGGTTTTCTAATTTTTATGTTGCACATCCAAATTGCTTCCAAAAGACTTGGGAATTGTGAGTGAATAGGAATAATATGGAGGGTTCATATGGATTGGTGTTTGAACATTCTTGAAAGATGTGTGCCTTTTTTGATCTTGATACATGGTAGGGTAAGTGAATGGAGAGCTAAGGATGGTAAGCATGGTTGATGGAGGAATATAGGGACCCAATATGGATGGAAGGGATGAAGAATTTATCTTTGGGACATAGGAACCCAAAATGGATTTGGAGGGTGGTGAAGGCATATGGTTGCATTTGAATGGAGGGAGATAAGGTGTGAAAGGGATATCAATATCTTTGGAATGAGAGACATTGTTGAGGTTCTCATCTTTAAGATTTATGTTTATATCAATAGGCTCATGAGTAGCTTTCATAGGAGAAACTTTGATAGGATCAAATGAATCTTGAAGGGATTTATTATCATGCAATGAATTTGGAGGAATGATGGTTTCTTGAGGTGAATGTGAAGGAGTATGACAAGGAGTTGATGGGATACTTTGATCTTAACAAGGATCTTTGGATGGTGTAAAGAGGATATTTTTCTCTTGATTTTCAATATGTTCATTGGAAATGATGGAAGGGATATCTTGACCTTGCTTGGGAATTGGACTAGGTATAGAGCTTGGAAGGACACTTTGTTCATGAAATGGAAGGATATCAGCTTGGAAGACATGAAAGGGTGCAAGGGGATCATCACAAGCTTCTATGGATATGGTACCTTCATCAAATATGGGAAGGGATTGTATAACATCTTGATCTTGATCTTTATTGATACTTGTTTCTTTGCTCTTTGGATTATCTTCTTGACATGGAGCCACTTCTAAGGACAAGGTAGATCCCTGGATATGCATGGGGAATGTTTAGAGGATTGGTAGAGAATCCTTTTGAATAGGCATTGAGACACATGAAGCTTTGGGGTCCAAGATCTTTGAAGCATGGAAATGATTTGCAGAAAGATGTAAGTCAACTTGGGTTTCTTTTAGAGGTATCCCTTGAGGGTAGACATAGTCAACGTGAAAAGTACCATCATTAGGATCACTCTTTGGTGGAGGAATTTTGGATAGTTGTGAAGCTTTGTGAGATGGACGAAGGATGAAAGGACTAAAGGCTATGGGAGAAACCTTTCTAGATAGGGTTTTGTGCATTAGATCCTGCTTGAGAGTGGTACCTTTCTCTTCATTATTTTTATTATCTTGATCACAAATAGGGTGGTCATGACATTCCTGTTGATCCAAGATAGGTTTGTTGCTCTCAAATTCCTTTTTGTTTGGAGAAGATGAAGATACAGATGGCTCATGTTCATAAAGAAAAGGAAAGATGGATCTTAATCATGCCTTGTTATATGATGTATCCTTTTGTTTTTTCTCATTCTTCCTTAAGGTGGATGTGTCATATTTATGAGGAAGGGTATCTCCTAATTGAGAAAAATATGCTTCTTTATCCCTCTTCAAAATTATGTGCATTGTTTCCATAAACCTAGGATATTGGGATGCCTCCAATATTTCATCTTTAGTTACTTCATCATATGGAGTCCCATGGAGATTTTGATCTTGATTTTGATAATTATTTTCCACCATAGGATTTATTTGTTTCTCAAATAGATTCATCATTATAATGTTTTTGAAAAATTTGATCTATTTGTTGCACTAGATAGAAATAACTCTTGAAAGGGTATCCAAATATAATTTAAAAATATTTCCAAACCGTTGGGAAATTCCCCCTATTTTCCCTTCTTTGTTTCTAGGAGGCACTTGCCTCTGTGTAGATGACCTTTAAATGTTGGTACACAGTTACTGGAATTCCTCTACGCAACACTCTGTAGTTTGCAGGTGGCACAAAATTATTTGTAAGTGGCACAAAATTGTTTGTAGACGGCACATAATTGTTTTTAGGTGGCACAAAATTGTTTGTAGGCGACACATAATTGTTTGTAACCTACTCTTTGCTGATCAAAGTTGAAATTTTCAATTTTTTTGGATTTTAAAAGTTTAATGGTTTTGATCAAACCCATTAAAGAAGATTCTTGCATGAAAATGAAGGACAAACTCAATACACACATCAAATTTGCACCATATCCCTAAAACAACACTAAAAGTGTATGTTCTTGGATGTTTTTACAGGTTTAATACAAGAAATTCTTCCAAGAAATCTACCTAGAGTCAAATTTAGCTTTTAACAATGGCTCTAAAAAGGTAGGTTTACTATTTGACAAGGTTTTAATCACACCTCCGTTCTAAATCTTGTCAAGTTCCTTTACCCCCTTGCGGGCTTCCCACACGCATGAAAGTATGATTTTGCACAATCCCAAAGGACTACTCAAGGAAGTGAGGATGACTTGCACAAGACTTAGTCACTTTTTGATTAAGGTAAAGTGCATTTATTTATAGTGGGTTGGATGATATCACAGAAAAAGTGATTGTCTCCCACTTTAGGTCGTTCCCTCTCACCGCCTTCGTAAAGGAATTCTTGGGAAGCATGCCCTCTAAAGCTTTACTCTAATCTAGCATACATTGAAAGTGAAAATTAAACTTAGTGCAATAGGTTTGGGAATTTGATTCACTCAAAGAGTGAAGAGCATATCCCTATTGTCTTCCTTTGTTCCAAACACTTCAAGCAACATTTGTTCTTTTTCAACCCCTTGATAAGGAGGTTCTTAAAAATTGAAATGTGTGGTTCAATTCCTTATCCCTTTCTTTGTAGTAAATTGACTTTGCACATTTGGCTTTTTGATTCACTTCAAAAAGTGAAGAGCATATGCCTAATGCTTGTTCAATTTAGACAATTAGAGGAATTTTCCTAATTATGCTAGATTTAAATGAATGCCACAATTTAATCAATGGAAGCTTGATAAGTACCTCATTTTCAAAGCTAGCAAAGGCTAGGCACATTTTTAATTGATTTGTGCTTTTTTTCAACTCACCTAGTGGTGATCATTCCTAAGCTCTTAAAAGATAATCACTCCTAAGCTCTTTTAATCAAATTTTGCACAATGTCAAGCTTAAAGAACTAGAAATGACAATCTATCAAAGAGTAGGAAATTTATTTTTGTAAGCAAAGAAAACTTTGATGTAATGATCATATAAATGTTCGTCTTCTTTTAAGTTTTCTAAAAGATTAGATGCATGCACTTGTTTATCATGTTTATTTTGTGCTCTTACCTCTTTGCTAGGCCTTGTGACTCTCTTCTCTAGTTTCTGTACTTTCGGGTGATTTTTCATCTGCAGAGATAAAAAATACAGAGAGTTAGACAGAGAAACAAATCATTTAAAACTTGATAACAAGAAAAAATTTCTACACGACATTTAACAGTTAATACGCGACTTTTAAATGCTAGAAAGTGGAACTTTAAACTTTAAAAGAGGAAATTAAAAGTTAGAAAGTGGCTCTAGAAAATCCACAGGCAGCTATAGATAAACTACATGAGGCATAGAATGTGCAAAGTGCGGTCAAATAAAGCTTCTACGTAGCTTTGGAATGATCACAGGTGGTCTTTCACTATTAGTAAGTGGCCCTTTACAGAAGCAGGTGGCACAAAATGTGCAAATTGTGGTCCAATTATGCTAGCACGCAACTCAGGAATGATCATAAGCGGTCTTTCACTACTAACAATTAACTTCAGAATCTCTATAGGTAGCTCTTCTCCTATTTTCTACAAAATGATAGCAAAGTAATATAAACACACAAAAATATATGATAAAAATGAGGAAATTGAGGCTTAAAGCCGCACGGTGGGCATCATTTGTGTGTGAGAAATTACACCTTCATGAAATTAGGACTCTAAACTACAATTCTATGGAAATAAAATGACAATTTAAACTAAGAATTGTAATCAAATCCATGAAATCTCATGGTTCCCTATCTAAGCTTTGTTAAGAGAGCTCTCAGCCTTAATCTCTCTCAAGGACAATCCTAGAATGAGAAATTTAAAGATAAAATGCAAGATCTAGCTCAAATTCTCAAGATGATATGAAATTCTAATTCAAAATGCTCATGATATGCTCCTCAATTCAACAATTGCTTTTACAAATTCTCAAAAATACTTCTCAATTTCTCTCAAATGCTCTCAATTGCTCATAAATTGCCTATAATGAGGATGCTTTGCACTTGAATTTATAGGATATCAAATGCATAGAAAATGGCTTGTATTTATAAAAAATCCACAAGGGTAGGGGGTAGAGTGAATTATCCATGGGTTAATCCTTATTTGAGTTTGATCCCTCAAATGGTTTCAAATGGGGGGACCATTTAAATGGTTGTCCTCAAAGGGCGGGACAAGAAGACAAAATCCTCAATTCTTATTGGTTGATCAAATTGAGTTGAAGGAAATTAGGATTTATTTAATTCAATCATTTAATTAAATTATCCATGTAAGGGTGAATGGGTTGGACTTTTATTTTTGATTTAAAAATATGCAATTAATTGATTAAAATTAGTTATATAATTTGATTGATCCCTTTTAGGCTTGAATTTGATTATTTGATTTCATGATTATTTAATCCTTTGATTTTAATTGATTTTGTCCAATTTCCTTGATAAATGTCCATTTGAATGATTTTGATCCATTTTGATGCATTTTGATGAGATTTAGGGCAATTGGCTAAGATTTGTGAATTTGGATGATTAAGAGACACCTAGTCAATTTTAGGTGTCTACAAGGCCAAGCAACAATAGGTTGGGGCATAGCTGAAATCGGAAGGAGGAGAAGCCATAAAAGGTGAAGCTTTACATGCTCTCCAAGAATATGATCCAAAATCTGAGAACATGACCCCTAATGAGGCTAGACAATTAGTGAATTATAGTGGCAAGTTACTAGTAGAGGGATGGGACCTAGCTTCAACCTTTATCATTGATCAAATCAGAAGGTAGCCAAATATCAATTTTTCAATAGAGAAACAAGTGGGAGAGGTGATCAAAGGGTGTGGTTATAATGCACAATCACAAAACTTGGCTATGTGGGCTCTAGCTCCCAAAAACCAGAAGCCATCATTGATCAATGTACAAGAGAATATGGAAGGGGATAAAATAATTTGGTCTGTTCATAATACACAGGATCTAGAAATTTCACAGGCCCTAACTCATTTTTCTCATCGCAATGAGGCAAAATATTTTCAGATGTCTAATAGGTATCAAAAGTTATTTGATGAAACAAGCCTCATTGTGAAGGACAGAGAGTTAAGTTTGATAAAAATCAGTGCTATGGAGAAAATAATTGCAGATCTAACTCAGAAGTTACAAGAGATCCCAAAAGTTTTTCCTGCTAAACCTAAACTGGCTGAAGATGCACTTGTGCAAACAGAGGATACAAGGGGTGCTCAGACAGAAATAGAGCAGAAAGATATAGAGAAGAATAATGTGGCTTTAGAACCCCTTTTAAATATTCTACAGCACAAAATTAATATTTTAAAGGATAAAGCTGACTTAGTGCATGAAGCCAACAATAATTGGCATGGCCTAGAAGTAGGGATAACTATATTTGTATCAATATTGAACCCCTATTTTGGGACTTGGTCAGTTAGGACCAATTTATTTGAAAGGTTAGCATCCTTGCAGCCACTTAGGGTAGACCTAATAGAGATAGTCACATAAGTAGGTGATGAGATCAAACAAATAGGGGTAACCTTGTCCTTTTTCAAGGGAAAGGAAAATTAGATAGAGACCAGATTGAATATGTTTGGGTCTGATTATAATAAGTTTTTTCTTTCAATCAGAGCAGAGGACAATGAGATAAAAGAAGTTGAGATTTGGAGAAATGGATTTGATTCATTACTGCCTAGTAAAGAGGAATTTATCTCTAACAATAATGAAGTAGATATGGAAAGGTTTAATAGAACCTTGGATGAGGAATTTAAGGCCGAGACAGATTTCAATAAATTTGTCACAGATGTGAAGAGCATAATAGATACTAGATGTGAGAGGAAAAAGGCACAACTAGTAAGCATTCAAAGCTTTAATTGGCTTGCAAAGGAAGATGTAGTAGCATGGGATGTTCTTACAAAGCCCAAGAAAAAGAAGCCTACGATAACTGACCTTAACATTATAGATGAAGAGAAGAAGGACACCTGGCACCTGATCTTTGAGCATAGGGAGGTTAGTCATCTAAAAGATTAGTGTATGTTAGCCTATAATAGCAGCCACTAAATCTCACAATAACTATTGGAGGCTATCCATAACATATTCAGACAAAGGTACCTGCTAGCAAGAGATATCAAAATCTAATTTGATTGTATTCCTACTTTGTCCCTCCACCGCTTGGAGTCTTATTGTCTTTCATCTTCTTCTAGATTTTAGTGTTAGGTCTTAAACCATCTGAAGCTTGTTGCATCCTTAATATTTAAGGATAAAAAGATGGTTTAGACTATATATATAGCATTTGTATCATTTTGAAAAGAGGAGATGAGAGGTGAAATGTAATTGTAAGCCATAATACTCAATTTTTTCTAAGTTTTTGTGCTTATTGTCTATTGAATGTATTTGAAGCAGTAACAATATTAATAAAATACATTGCAGTTTATGTTCTATATCTTGTGTTGTCTCTTTATATTTCTATTCTAGCTCTTGTATGTTTAATTTGCAAGGCATTTTAGATATACCAATTACAAGGTGATTGTGCAATTGCTTGTGAGTTCTTTCAAGGAAGGATTAATTCTTACAGGTGATCCGAGAGTGCTAAGCATTAGTATTAGGATTTGATAATAGGGGTGTTGGAGTAAAAGGTAGTATGTAAGGTATTCTACCCAAATTGCATGTATTTACATTAATTATTTATTATGGATTTACATTTGATATTGACTTTTTGCCCAAGGATTAGACATTGGTTTAGGGTTTGGCAAACAGTTAATCATCTTCAAATATTCAAAAAATAATCAATCATTTACATTTTAGTTACAAATACATATAAGTTTAAGCAATTGTATCAGAGAATACAATTCATTTTGTTTATTCCTTCAAGAGAGAATCACTAGGTTAACCCTCCTAAGTTCAGAGAACTACAAAAGGAACAAGGATGAGAATCCTTATTACATTACTATTTCCTATTGTTAAATTAATGGTTTGGCTTATTAAGATCTATATCACATTAATTATAGTCATTTGCATAGTTTTTTATTTGTTGATACAGTAAAAGGCAATTAGCAATCGAGTAAAAGATCTAATCCACTATAATAGATATAGAAAATTAGTAATCATTTTAAGGTACACCCGCCTAAGCCTGTGGATCTCAAAGTAGAAGGAGGAACTAAGTCCTCATCAATTATGATTTCTCTTGCATGAGTTTAAATTGAAAATATAACGAGCAAGCATTCACACTGTGTTAAATAAATTGTAAGAAATCCCTAACAGGATCAAGGTGATCACTAGTGATCAGGGATACTGACTATCTCCATAGGCTATGAGCTTGGTTGGTGCGTGGGGATATTACTTCATCCAGTTTTCCCAGGACACTTACATTTGGGTGTCCAACTTCTTCAAGGAACCCTTTCTGTTACCCAATCATTGTGGGGGAAAAATTATTTTATTGGAGTTTTGTAGGCAGATTTTAGAGGTGCATACCTTGACTACCATGAATAGAGTCACCTCTCCCTCATTCCCATTCATTTCCTTAGAATAATCTTTCTCCCTTGCCATGGCCCGCGAAGAAGAAAATGAGCTAAGCATCCTAGGCTTAGCCAAATATTATTTCATTTGCAAGGATTATGATCCACTTAGGCAAGTGGAATGGTTGATGCCCAATGCAGTAAATCACCATGCTTGACACTACATCAGTTGATCCTCTCAGCCCCAAGACTTATAGTCCTGTCGATTCTATACTTGGTAAGTTTGATGAAGTGACCGAGGCTCAATTCTGGTCCAAGGGAGATGTTAGTGGCACTATAATGGTGGAACTCTCCCAAGTACTCCTCAACTCCCATGACATAGCCAAGGTGGCTGCAGAGTTAAAAGGTAAGGTTGAAGATGTCAGCCTCCGTTTTGAAAGTTTTTTTTATCATCGAGACTCCTTGAAGGATGTAGAAGAGGATGGTATACTCCAAATTCTAGAGGTATACAAGAATTTTAAGGGCCAGTAAAATTTCTTGGACTACAGGGATCCTTCACCAGAGGCAAAATACATGTGCACTCTTTATTCTTTGAGTAAGGTCCCAGGTTTTGGGTCTTCAGATCCCAAATTTTGAATTCTTTATGGTGATAAGTGTCAACAGCTTGTCTAAGGCAACTGATCACTATCTATAGCATGTTGTCAGGTTCATGATCATCCTTCTTTGTGTGACCTATCACAATTGGTTTGAAGGTTCACTGCATACGCCTCCTGAGTCCCAAGACACCATTCTAGCATTTAATATCTAGCGTACAGGGCCCTGCCTGATTATCAAAGTTCAGAAAAGCATTAATGAGGTTGTATGGCCCAAATCACTTAGGGAAGCTCCATCACATCTGCAAGAAAAAAGACATTTTCCTGATGGAGGTTTTCCCAGAGATTTTTTTTGTCTTTCCTCTCTTTTCTTCTCAAATGATTGTAATATATCATGAAAATTTGGATAGCGCAAGTAGTACCAGCTATAAATATTATAATATAATGTAAATAGCTAGTGTAGGGTTAGTCTCTTAGGTAGTTATAATTTTTATATAAATGCTAATTCTAATGCCATTCCAAGGGTTAGAAAATTCATTATTTATCTATCCACTAGCAATACAAGCTTTAGATTTCATATCAATCTTGCCTTTTAAGTTTAGAGTAGATTAATGCTCTCTTGGATCCACTAGAGTAACTACCAATGACATTGGATTTGAAGTTAATGAAATAATAACGAACACCATTCAACACTATGCTCTATGTTGTTTCTGATCCCATA
Organism: Thuja plicata; assembly: GCA_018584345.1. NCBI lineage: Eukaryota > Viridiplantae > Streptophyta > Pinopsida > Cupressales > Cupressaceae > Thuja > Thuja plicata. Next base: position 203,935 of record MU227636.1, on the reverse strand, counting down.
ATTAGTGAACAATTTTCCTATTGTATGCTTCCTTATGTCCTTTTTTCCAGTTCTTGCAATGATTTAATGAAATATGTTACTTTGCTACTAATATATCTATGATTGAATATTATATGTATATGTTCAGTATCTGTTATTTATTTTCATCTTGAACTTTGTTGATGCTAAGGAGATGAATTTCATGAATATAGTTAGAGATTTGTACTAACTCTATCCTATATTTTTCTATTTTCTTTGTTGGATATAAAGAATGCTTGCAGGAAACCCATTACTATTGAAGTTTCAAAGGTCTATGAGTCAAGAATAGCTATCCCCTCAAAAAAAATAGTCTCTTGTCCAACTAAGCTAGACTTGCACCGTCGTGACCTAACAACCAAGTGCTTGGATGCCAAGAGAGATCGCTCTCCAGCAAACCTCTTCAGGCAAATTTGGCTGATACTCCAGTATTCCGTGACAACTCATCTCCTATTGGTGAGATCGTCACAAAGTCCCATCAAAATATGTATGTATTATTTTCATACTACATATTCATTCTCCATTATCCACCTAGTGCACTATAGGTTTGAGAGCACCAAAATGGTGATTGCAAGATTCATGGTAGATAGGAGTCCAATTGATTATTGTTTTGTCAAATATATTAGATTATTTAATATTTATTTTACATGTATTTTTTGAAAGACTCCATTGTTGTGATGTTGGAATAACTAAACCTTTGATTTGGTTTTCAATTTCCTTCATTCGTACATGTGGCATGCCCACTGAGACAAGCTTTGATCCTTTATAAATTTGGTTGTCATTTTATTAATGTTTTCGATTGAGGTAAAAGCAGTTTTTGAAGGGTACTATAACCCTGTACAATTAGAAACAAATATAGGCAATAAAAAACATTGCAGAAAAAAGGATTAGTTGGGGGAAAAAGGAGACAATAGAATCCCCCAAGCACTACCAACCAGAAAAAAGAAGCTAAGAAAACAAAAAACACATGAGCATGAGGAACAACACAGCTAGGTCACTTTTTCCATAATCTTCACCAAGTCATCTGTCAGCAAGTCATATTGTTGGATGGCCTCCCTGAGATCCTTGATTTCCTTTGTGTTAACAACTTTCATCTTTTTAGCACTAGCCCTAGTACGAGATCTAGGGCCAGTAGATCTGGGGTCTTTAACAACATCATCATCCATGATAATGGGAGTAGAGTTCCCTTTTAGCATAGAGAGAAAATCCCTCAAATTATTGTTAGTCACCTTCATGCCCTCATAGTTGTTCTTCATAATTTTGTTGAGGGTGTCTTCTATACTCTATATACGGCTGGAAGTAGTCTGCAAGAGGAAATTAACCACCGCATTTATCTTAGTTCAAGCTTCTCCATCAGTCTTTTCTTCAATTTAAGCTTGGGTCTCAGCTTCATTTATAATAGTATGCATGGGCTTAGCTAATAGTAGAGCAATTTTATTCACTATGTCCTCAAGCTTAGTGTACTTACCATTGATGTCTTTGATTTCTTCAAACAACCAGGAATTCATCTGGTAGTCCATCTCAGCATGCTCTTTAACAACCTGCATAAACCTAGTAGTCTCTTGGCACTTCTCCATCGCATTCTCCTGACTACCCATAGAATCCGCTTTACCTTTGATATTTTTGTCACTAACCTCTTCTTTATTCACCTCAGTCTTCTCAGAGTTATCCCAAGAATTAGTTCCCTCTTTAGACGGTGAGTTAGCATAGTTCACTAGAACAAGGGAAATCTAGGGAAAGATAGTAACCTCCGTGTGAGTCTTAGTTATTGGGGGCTCTTTTTCAGTCTTCTTATGGGAGATAGCCCTCACTTCATCTTGATTTCTAGTATCCTCAGGGGCATAGTTTTCCCTAGGGCCTTTAGTATCCATATCCTTAGATTTGGCATTGCTAGCTTTGTCACTTCCCGTTTCCTGAGAGGACTCACTATTATCCTCTTCCTGGGCATTAGTGTCATCTTCAATTTCCATACCAACCTCCCCAGAGAGGAATTTAGACTCTTCACCCATGTCAATATTTTCAGCTTCCTCCTTGACTTCAGTATCATTATCAGTATCCATACCAGTCTCCTTCATGAGGATTTTAGCATCTTTGGCCAAGTCTTCTGTGGAGTTCCCCTTCTTCTTCTTTCTAGAAGTATTACTTTCATTCTTTATGGGTCTTTTACCCTTCTTCTCCTTACTCTTACCATATGTCAGGGTACATTCCTTGATCATAAATTTGGCATACTCATAAATCAGAAAAATACACTCGTCGTGAAGAATGGGCTTTTCAACATTTGTCGTGAAGAATGGGCTTTTCATATATAATGCATAGTGCACTACTGGAAGACCTAGATATTTTCAATCTCTTCCCCAACACTCCTAACTAACTTGTAGAGACATCCAAGCTCCACACCCTTTTTATTAAGGTGGTTACCACTTGTCTATGAGGCCAAGTCACTCTTCTAGACCTAACTCAACTTCCAAGGTTGAGAAAATAATCTCTTCCAATATTTCTTTTAGGGACACTTTCCCTAAACCCAAGCCAAGAGTGAAACTCTTCACCAGTGGCTTAAAAAATCAATCTAATGGTTGGTACACTTTACTTTATTTCCAAAGATAGAAAAAAATCAAACATATTCACCAATACACATCCATTATCAACCAAACGCTAATTGTCCTCAATATCCTTGTAGCCCTATCTAGAGGGTTTTTCTTGCACAAATTTTGATCATGGAAGGATGTCTCAATGGAGGTTGTTTTTAGATACCCTTTATGGATTTTTGACCTTCCCCACATACTTAGAACTCAACTCTATTCCGGCACCACTTAACCCTTACTAAGTACATATACCTAATTAGCTAGATTAGGCTTGGTTTACTAAGCAAGTGGCATAAGGTGGGTTCACAAAATGATTACAGTGACCTAGGTGTCTTCCACTAACCCCAAATGACCTAATTCAACCCTTCAGTGGACCCCTACAATCAGATACTTCATCTGTACATGACTCTTCATATTAAATCGGCTAATTACATAGAGATAATTAGCCTAGGGCTTGACCTTATAAATCATAAACAAAACATTGAGCTCCTGAACTTCTGGAATCATAAAGTACATGACCCTAACTTGTATTTTCTAGGTGGCCAAGAAAATCCTCTAAATAAATCTCAAGTTAGGGCTACATATTTTGTATAGACCCAGAGAAGGAGGGTTTTATGGTGGTTTTTACAAAAATGACTATAACTTATATGTAACACTGCCAAAATGGATAAAATCAACTGGAAATGTAAGGTAACTTAGAACATCACAAATTTTTATACTTGGTTTCACTCAATCAATCCTTACCAGGTCATACACACACAAAATTGCTTAGAAAATTCTTCAAAGTCCTTCCAAAAACATAAAGCTCTGCACATACTGATTTCTCACCTTCCAAGAAGGCATAAAGCCATCAAATAGCATCCTTCCAACATTTTAGCTACCCCTATGAGTAGTTGTGACTGTTAGCATTCAAGATGTAACTCTTTGATCAACTTTTGAAAAGTTTCTCGAGCAAAATTTGTCAATTTTGAATCTTTTAGCAAAATGACAACAACATAAGGCTCCAAAGACTTGGGAGACATGTAAAACAAGAAATGACCTTGGAATAAGGTCTAACAACAAAAAATCTAACCTAACATCAAAATGGCAAGAAAAGGTCTTAAATGGTATCAGGAGGCTTCAAGGTTTATAAAGTACCTTAAGATCCTTCACCTTATAAAACATACCACAATATCACACCGAGATAGTCCAGGGGATCCACTCCTTTATTAGTAACAAAATAAAGAGTCCTAACTCTTAAGCTACAGGGGGTGACCTCTCTCTCTCTCTCTCTCTCTCTCTCTCTCTCTCTCTCTCTCTCCANAGGGGGTGCCCTCTCTCTCTCTCTCTCTCTCTCTCTCTCTCTCTCTCTCTCTCTACAAGTTGGTTACTATATAACTAGGCCTACCCCCTCTAAAAGTTGGTTACTATCCTCAACTTATTGTCAAACTTCAATATGATGTTTTCAAATCTCCCCTAACAACCAAAGTATTTAATCCCTTCAACATAAGGTGATTCCTTCCTGAGTTTCAACTTCCATTCTTCAAGTTCTCACTATTCCTAGAGACCATCTTTCTCTTCCAAGCCCCAACATGGACTACTGGTTCAAATTAATCTCAAGCTTCTACTAAGGGTTGTAACCTTGCAATATACCCCTAAGGATTGACTTACAATAATCACTTAGCATATACAAAACCCTTAACATTAAAATCTTTGTTTTAGACCTTAATCCTACTAGGTCTACAATAGTGTTTCTTATCTCAAATTGGGAAATTAACATGGGACCAAGCCTATTCAATATTTTTTTTGGATCCTCTAATATCATCCTTATAAACCCCAAAGAGAAAGACAACAACCCTAATCATGCACCCTCAAACTATCACAGTCACACTCTATCCTAATTGATCAGTTTAGACTAGGGTCTGATGGAATGGTTCAAGGATAGGCACATAGACTTAATGAAGTCACTTGGTGGTCTTCTATAGACTTCAAATGGTAAGAAACATTCAACAACTTGGACCCATAACACTTGTCTACTACTGTTGCACGAGATCTTGTTCTTCACTTGCTAAATACATGGCAGATATTTAGCCTAGGGCATCAACATAGAAGCACATGATGAAATCCCACACACTTGAGCCTTTGAATTATTAATGTGCATTTCCTTAACTTGTATTTCACAAAGGGGCATCAAATTCCACTAGCGAGAACACAAGTTAGCGCCAAATCTTCATGGCAAACTCCAATTCTCAGGATTTCAGATCTGTAGCAACATAAATCTCTCTAAATTGCACAAATCAATACCAAATTAACTCAAATAAAATGAAATATAAATTAGATTCATTAAACAACACTATAATGTCAATTGATAAGAAGGTTTAATCTGTACATGATTGTACAATGAAGAAATGCTCAAAAAACTATGTTTTTTTCATTAAAATTTTCTTTAGAATGTGTCCTATCTCCATCTCTTGATCTGAAAGGATTATTACATCTTAAGTACATCCCCTCAACTGATCCAACCAATTAAAATATGGTTTTGACCATTGGGATCATAGTTTCAACATTTTGAGAAACTTTTTGAAAAGTTGCTTGAGCAACATTTGCAAAATTGACAACATTTTGTCAAGTGCTAACAACAATGTGACTAATGCATCCCACCATGTTGGGAATAACCAAAAAAACTTAGCAAGGATGATAAATGTATTAACAAGACCTTAGAAACCCCTCTACAGCTTCTAAGATAGAATTCATTAAAAACTCCTAAAGCATGTCCTGTGAACTAAGGAAACTTCTGATTTATAAATGCACCAGAAGAACCTTGTCCACACAAGATGGACCAAACACACACCTACTAGGATGGTTCCAAGACTCATCCCTTATTACTATTGAAACCAAAAAATTAAAAATGTAACAGACAACTTAGGTTCCGTGCACCATTATGTGTGTAGAGGTTAATTCAGTTGATTGGTAAATCTAAGAAGAAGGTAGAGAAGGCTAAATAGAGAAGTACATGACTCCACAATGGTGATTTCTTGACGGATTTCCAAGAAGGTCTCAGTGATAGAGATGAAAATGAAGGCCAATCAGTGAATTATTATTTGAGTGAAATTGGATCTATATTTATAAAGTGAGTTGTATGTTTTAGATCACTTTAATATTACTTTCTAACCATTGTATCAGTGAAAAATCCTTTTAAACAAGGTTGACCTAATAGTCATATTGCAAATCCTTTAATCAAGGTGACATTCTAATGGGATGGTCTAAGCCCTCTAACAAGGCTCACTTTTAACTTGGTGATTAAATCCTTTAACCAAGTCACATTTAAGAGTGTGTATTGTAACCTTTAATAGGTTTGGCTTCTCACAGAGCTCACTTCAGAAGAGGGAAAATTGGTAGCATGTTACTGGTGTTTTTTCCCATATTGGGTTTCCACGTTAAATCCTTGTGTCATACTTGTGTGAATATTATTTGATGTGTTGTACTGTTAATTTTTTTATATTTTGCAAGTTGATTACATTAGGATAGTGAATTTCAAGTTTATGTTACTAATTATATGCTATAGAGACCAAGTGGATCACTAAGTGTATCTGAGTTGGTTAAAGTGTTTATAAGCTCAATTGGTACATCTATACCTAGGATAATTTATTCACCCCCCCACTCTTAGTCATTCTGAATCAATCTAACATGAACCAAGAGAGGATTCAAATAGGTATCCAAATCAAGAATTGAAGTTGATGTCAGAAGTCAGGAAATAGCCTCTATGACTGATATGAAAAACTACAGGGTCTAATGTGAAAGAAGGAAAGTTTTGTCAAAAAATTTATGGGGTGTGATACACAATTATAGTGAACTAAGCTCTTTTAAACCTTGTCTCATATGAAAAAAAGGGTAGATGATGCAAAAATCTAAATCTTAAACCCTGGTTCATACAAAAAACTATGGGATATGATGTGAAAATCTTCGTTATTGACTATTTTTCCACTAACATGAGGAAAACTTAGTTTGTTGTGAACATGTCAAATTGAATTTTTCTATTTTTTAGGATTGTGAAAAAACACGCCAAAGAGAAAAAAATATGGTCTCATTTCTAGGGTCTTAAATCAAACACAATTTATCCTTAAGGAATTGGTTGAGAGATCATAACCTTTGCTCACAACTTGGTATCTTTCAAGAGATATGAAGAATACGGTTAGAGGAGACTACACAGTGAGACCTCCAATGTCATATTATCAACTTTAAAATTCTTAAGGAGATATATATGGTGAGTGTCTTCATGAGAGATTGTTCCCTCTCCTTGCACAAAGATTATTTCCACTTTTGGAGGTGAACCAAGTAAGACTCCATTCTAGGTTGTCTAGTAAGATCATCCATTCAAAGATATCTTGCGAATCATACAAGGAAATGCGCTAGCACAAGCTCTATTTAGGACCTATATTCCCCAGTAAATACCATGCACAACATATTTTTTCACTCTAAGACTTTAATCTCAAGGAGGTATTTGATTATAGTGGGTTGGAAGAGGCTGACTTTGCCTTGTTCCCACTTGACTCATTCCCATGAGATTTTTCCCTCAAGAACAGGATAGCTAATAAGAAGACATGCAAATAAAATGGATGACACCTTGAAGTCTATATTTCTGATTTTACCAAAGGAAAAAGAGCATACTCTCCTATTCAAGATGGTTCTCTCAAGCATGCCAAATAGAAGATATTTTTACCAAGGATAATTTGCAAATGTCCAATTGAGGACTTCAAGGTTTTTTATTTTCCTTAATGGAAAAGAGCATAATACCCTAATATCCAAAAAATCAACTATAGATTTCCTTCCTAATTACATGTAGGTGTCTAGAAATCAAGCTACTAGAAAACACATGATTAGTTTGGTTAAAAATTTGTAGGCAACGTGCAACCACAAATACATAAGTAGTTTGATTTCAAGGTCTTCTAACAATGTCATACTTTAGAAAGAATTAGTAGTTTGTAGGATTTGTTTGCAATAAGATTAATTTGACAAGCGTGAAATCTTTGACAAATAGCCCGCATAGGCATGCTAAGATATAAAATCCATCAGATAGAGACACAACAAGGTCATATTAGAGTTAGAAATCCAAAAACCAGTTGAACTAAAACTTCAAAATGTCCTTTGTTTGTGACAAAAATATGAAAAAGAGCATATTTTTGTACGAAGACCTTCACAGTACAATACAAAAATTTATAAAATTAACATTTTTCATATGAACTTTACTATGCAATGTGAAACAATATTTTTATGAAAAAAGAGATATGCGATCATACAAAACAAGAATCCTAGAAGATTAGCGCCATATTTTTGTAAGAAATAAGAAATGATGCAATATGAAACAAGGCAGATTGGTAAATTTTTGTATGAAACCCTTTGCTATACCATGTCAAACAAGATGAACTAGAGGCCAATAAAGCACAGATTTGATCAAATTTGAGGCCAAATCAAGTATCTAGCCCCATGGTGGGCACCAAAACTATGTGTGTGAATATTGTACCTACAAGAATCTGCAACACAACACTTCAATATGTAATTGGATAATTGGTTAGTATATCAAAATTAATTGAAAAGAATGATAAACCAAAGGAAATCAACATATTTCTTCCTAATTATGGTTAGTATGATCTTAATTAAGCTTGATCTCAGATTAGAAGCATAAGATTAGTGACTAAGCTGCCTTAAAATGAAAGATTCAACCTAGTTTATGCATCTCAATTTCAAAATACTTTGAAATCTATGAGAATTAATTCCATACAATACAAATTAAACTATGAACAATGATCAAAGTAAGCTAAATTGTAGTCTACATGACTCAAAAGAAGATCTAGAATGAAATTAGTGATCAAAATACTATTAAATGCTCTCCTAAATCCTAGAACAACGTTTGCATAGTTTTCTTTCTTGAATTCTAGATGATTAATTAAGCTTGGGTGATGCTTCTTTTATAGGATTTCATAGGAATTAGATGGCTAGGATTGAATCTTCATAACTGGTTGAGATTCAAAGTTTCTGATCCATGTCATGTGATACAATTGGTTAATTGAGCTCACTTGCCTAGTAGTATTGAGGTGGAATTAGGATCAATTAATTAATTCATTTACTTTAGGAATGAGATTTTGAGAATTGATTTTATTAAATGTACTAGGACATTCTAATTAAATGATTTGATGTTCTGATAAATGAATTTTAATATTTGATTAGGGATGAATTATACAACTATGTGGTGTTATGCCCTACATACCCATCCCTACATTTTGTGTGCCAAATGTTAGGTCCCCCATTTTTTTCCCTTTCTTCTCTTTTCTTTCTTTCCCTTCTTTTCACTTTGGTTTGGTAATTTGTTTCTCCAGGACTTTTGGTCCCGTTTGTTCTTTTCCTTTCTTTTAGTGTCTATTTTTGACTCTGGGACCTGGGTCACGGAGTGTCATTTCCAAGTGGGTAATTTTGGATCTTTTGTGCCCGACAATCATTTTCCCTTCCTTCAAAGGTGAATGACCGTTAGGTGTTTTTGAGTCCAGACCCCGATTGCTAGCGTGTTTCTCAAAGTTAATTTTGGTACCTAATGTGCTCTCCTAGGAATTATTTAAGGCCTTTTACCCTATCATTTTTACACTTAACACAAACAGGTTACCTTCTGGAAAATTTTCTTGAGAGCGAAGCGATTTTTTTCAGAGCTGAGACGCCTGAGCTAGAAGGTGCAGAAGCATGTGCGATGGTTCTAGTGGAGTGTTTAGGTGATAGAGTGAAGCTATTTGTAGTATCCCCATTCAACATTTTGAGGTTTAGGTAGGCTCTTAGGTTTCCCTTCCTTTCATTTCATTTTGTTTCTTTTGTTTTTCTTTTCTCTACATGTTTCTCACTTCTTTTGTTTGTTGGGTTGTGTTCCATTTTGCATCTATTTGCTTTCATTGCTTCAAGGTTGTGTCTGTCATTTGGCATGACACTGTCCTTGAGCCAGGTGCATCTTCTTCCCTTTGTACCTATCCATCTTAGAAGGAGATTCCCACCCTTTTGGGTTGTAGATTTTTGTAAAAACCATTTACTTCCTGCTAGGAAGTCTCTAAATACAATGAGTTTTGATTGTATATTTTGAATATATTCTGTGAATAGTCTGTAAAGTCTCTATAAAGTAGAGTCTTTGTAGAGTTTGTTTTGTAAATTTGGGTCTATGAGAGCTGTAGGTTTGAGTCTGTGAGTTATGGTAGCTTGATGTAGGTCTAGTTTTGTCTATAAACTCTGCGAGTCTGCAACGCTCTATTTTTTTCTCCGCTCAGAGACATAGCGTTTCAGAATTTTTTTGCCTAGTTGGGTATTTTAGAAGCAATTCCTAAGGACCCTATCTTGTCCCAATTTTTTACAAGGTCTCAAACCATGTCCACCCAATAACCAGGTTGATCACCCTGGTTGGTGCTTCCCTAGATGTCAAGGAGGTAGGTATGCTAGTTATAGAGGCCAACTCGATAGTAGGTTGTTAATAATTTCTCTCTCCTCTATCCTTTTCATTTGAATGGAAAAATTGGTTCCCATGAACAAACATTTAAAATTCATCCCAAGTGGCATTTATTCCACTCACGCTAGGAAAATTGTCCATTTATGTCATTTCTCAACCAAGTGGGCATGCACGTGTTAAAGTATGACAATAGGGCTACCTATCTTATCACTGACGATTGCTATCTTTTCAAGTTAATTTCAAGAGTGTTAATAGGCCCATCCTTTTCCACCTCATACAACCCCTTATGGGTCATCATTGGATCCTTGGTAAGTAAGGAATGTTTCATGTGTTAAAATTGTATTAAATCTCATACATATGATCTCATCTAGGATGCCTTAACATTTCTCCATTTCAAGTGAAAGGCAAAAGTCACTCTCAAGGTCTCCAGAATCTGAAATCTTTCAATACTTATATAATGACGGTTCTCTAGCTCACAGGTATAGTTAAAATAAAGAAAGAAATGGCTTGAGGGTATTTTCCTACTGGGAGTTCAAAACTCCCAAGTGCCACTGCAGGAACGAGCAAGAGGAACACAATAGAGCGGACATTGGCAAAGCTTCTGCTAACCCAAAAATATAATAATAATGCGATGATTCATGGGTCCCGAGTTGAGTCTACGCTTAAATAAATCACCAACATAGATGTCAGTACATGGGCTGAATTATAGCGCCTTATTCAGATGATCCATTAGCTTCAATGCCCGAATGACTCCATCTTAGTTAACTTAGCTGTATCCAGAATTACCAAAGAAGCTGGCTTTCCATGCTTAGTACAAGCCCCAGAGCTAATTTTTCTCCTTGCTAAGGGTTATCACCAAGGAATTAGGACTACAATGCTGACTTCTTCCACTCCTCTGGGATACCCAGTGCCCATCGTCACATTTGACCATGATGCCACTGCAAGAGGGTGGTGCATCCCATGATTTGCAGGAGCTATTTCTCCCACCAAGGCCGAGGCCCTCCAGTAGTACAAGGATGCAGAAGACATGGCCCAATGCCACCTCAACACACAATGGCTACATATTCTAAACTAGGATTACAAGAAAGTACAGAAAGAGCTTTCTTGCTCTGACTTCAAGGAGCCCATCTAGGCAGGAATTATCTTCTTAAGCAGGATCTTCAAGGAATCACATGCATGGGAATTATCCCCCTTGATGTATTATTTCTTATATGGTATGACCACCAACAAGGCACTCTTCAACTTGACCGACATCATCATAAGACATGTAGACATCCAAATGAGGAAGGTTGACATAAAGAAGAAGTTCTACATGACTTCCTACGTCCTTTGGCCGCTTGCCTGGAAGTGAAAAGGAATCTAAGGTTTAACAATGGTTGGTGTTCTCATTGAAGGACCTAGTAAGGTTTCTCCATGGGACCACTTCCCCCAAATTTAGTGGGACCATAGTTTCCCACATTTTTGCAGATTCAATGACACATTCATCTTTCACGGGATCAAGGCAATCACTAGTGATCAGGGATTCAAATTATCCCTTGAGACAATGAGCCTAGTTGGTGCGTGGGGATGCTACTTCATCCATTTTTCTTAGAAAACCTATATTTGAGTGTCCACCCTCTTTGAGGAACCCTTTCTATTACCCAAGAATTGTGGGGATAGGATTATTTTATTGGAGTTTTGTAGGAAGATTTTGTAGAAGCATGCCTTGATGACCTTGAAGAAGGTCACCTCTCCCTCATTCCCATTCATTTATAGGTAATACTCTTGCTCTCTCACCACGGCCCAAGAAGTAGAACATGAGTTAAGTAGATTTAACTTAGCAAAATATTATTTCATTCACAAGGATTATGATCCTCTTGCACGATTACACAGGTTGATGCCCAAGGGGGTAAATGCCCATGCTCAACACATAGAAGATTTTTGGACAAACTACCAAAATGATTATGATGTTCGGAAGTAGCGTTACACCAAGATGGACAAAGGAATGATTTAATGACTCAAGGTCTAAACATTCCCATGGACATTTTCAGACACTGGGTACCAAGAAGACCCTAAGTATAAAGATACATGTATAGATAAGATGGACCTCCCTCTGGTAGATTGGGATACACCAGAGATTTTTTAGTATCGAGGTCATCTCAAAAGAAGTAATTGAGTGCAGCCACTCATATTTTGAGAAGGTCTCCCCAAAGAGTGTATAGACAAACCATCAATTTTTGGAAGCCTTAGGCTCCTAGGTTGCAAAACAATCCAAAGCCCAAGGCAAGAAAAATATGAGCACCCCACCTTAGGTCCTAGACCCTATTTTTCCCCCCTAATGGCGGAGTTGAGTGATAAATTGGAGCACTCCCATAAATTAATGGACGTAGCAAATGTGGGAGTGAATTTTGGTCTCAGAGCTAGTTCGATAGGTTCCTGTCCTCCTCCTAGAGGTTCTCCTTTCCTGGCCATTTTATTAAGTGCAGCATGTGAATCAGAGATTGCCAAAATAGTGGCAACTGCGGAGCCCGAAGTGCCAATCAAGAGACGAAAGAAGCAAAAGAAAGATCGGTCTCTACGGAATATAAATCTAGGCCTGGAGCCTAAGGATGTACCTGAGGTTGAGGTGCTTTCTTCCTCCTCCTCCTTCAAGAAAGAGGATCATCTGGAGAGTCACCCAGAGATAGCACAGATGAACATCGATGACTTCTTCCCGATGGGTGATCTCAGAGAACTGCATGGTATGGTTGACAGTACCATATAAGAAATAGTGGAACAAGAAGTGGAAATTCCCATACATGAGTCAATAGGGCTAGAAGATGTGATGGCCCAAGAAGAAGATGAGCCCCAATCCGAAGAGGAGTAAGGAGAAGAAGAAATGCCACAAGAGAAATAAAATAACCCAGTCATGGAGCAAGTGCCAGTTAAAGAGGGAATTGAACCTTTAGGAATAATCATAACCTACAATGCAGTGCCCCTGAGCCTAATCGGTGATTAGAGTTTGCTAACACCACTGGATATAGTGGCCGACAAAGTTGTGGCCACTTTTTAGTAGGTAGATCTGAATGAGCCACCTTAGCCTCCTCCGCCACCCAACCCATTTATGGACAAAATTATGGAGGGTGATGTGGAGTGAGATAAAGGACACCTAGGTGAGGACCCCATTGACACAGTGAACAATACATCTGGGGGGAACCTGAATTGAACACTGGAGGCACTCCAAGATTAGGGATAGTGATAAGCGGGCTTGCTGCCCTGCCACAGTGGCTATTGGAAGCCCGGACAAGAAAATCTCCAACTGATATCACATCTCCACTATCACTTGCCAAAATGTTGGTTGAGAGCCAAGTTCCTAAGAAGTCGAAGAGGGCTCATACCCTTCACAGCACTCGAAGGGCCCCAAATGGTAAAATTGTGGCAGTGATTGACACCCCTCCAGCAGTAAAAGAGGATTCAGATGTAACTGTCAAAGAGTATGTAATCACGAAGGTGTCTCTGAGTAAAAGAAATCAGTAAGGGGAATTGGACCTCCTAAATGAAGCAAGCCAGGCTATTCAAGCCTCGTATGAGAAGCAATCTGGGAAGATAAAGCAGTTGAAGGTAACAAATACCAATCTTTTTTGACTCCTAGCAGAGTTAGTGCGCCCCCTTGCTTCTGAAGCATCTAGACCTTCGGCTTTCAGAACACCACTCGCTCAAGGTGATGTTGATGTGCTAAGGGTTATGAAAAATAAGGTGCTAGCGGTGGACAAATCGATGGCCCAATAGATTGGGGCCATAAGAATTTTTATTTTTGAATCTCTTCCAGACATTTTCTAGGAGAATGACACTGCAAAGTAGATAGAGGCCACCATCCTTTAGTGGCAGGGAGAGATCAAGAAATTTGAAGATTTGTGAGATACCTCAGTAGGGATTTTGAATCTCAAAGAAGACAAGCTAATCAATACACGTATTATAGGGGATGAGTCATATAGGTTCCTCTAGACTCAATTTCTAGACTTGCATTTAGAATCAAAACCGACAAGCAATTGGTAGGGGTGTTGGAAGAACAACTATAGATGGTCCAAATTCCATTGGACCAGTATGCTACTCTCATTCAGGAGACTTCATCGGTTGATCCTCTCAATCTCGGGACTTATACTACCATCGATTCTATACTTGGGAAGCTTGATGAAGTGATCGAGGTTCAATTCTGATCCAAGGGAGATTTCAATAGCACTACAATAGTAGAACTCTCCCAAATGTTTCTCAAGTCCCATGATGTAGCTAAGGTAGCTGCTGAATTAAAAGATAAGGTTGGGGATGCTGATGTCCACCTTGAAAGATCCGTCAATCATCGAGACTACCTGAAGAATGTAGAAGAAAATGGTGTACTCTAGATTCTAGAGGCATATGAAAAATTTAAAGGTGAGTAAGATTTCCCAGATTCTAGGGATCCTTCATCAGAAGGAGGGTGCAGTCTCATTCTTTATTCTTTGAGTGTAATCTATCAGAACCCAGATCCCGGTTTCCCAGTTTTGTATTCTTTACAGTGATAAGTGTTGACATCTCTCCTGAGCCAACCGATCACTATCTACAACATCATGTCAGGTCCATGACTATCACTCTTGGTGTGACTAGTCACTATTGATCCAAAGTGGTCACTACAGATGCCTCCTAGGTCCTGAAATGCCATTCTAACATTTAATATGTCGTACGGAGGCCCGCCTGATCACCAAAGTTTAGAAGAGAATTAATGAGGGTGTATGGCCCATGTCACTTAGGGAAGCTCCATCACATCTACAAGTACAAGGATGATTTTTCCAATGATAATTTTCCTGAAGCTTCTTTCCTCTCTTTTCTTCTCAAATGATTATATTATACCAAGAAAATGCCGACAGCGCTCGTAGTACCAGCTGTAAATATTGTAATATAATGTAAGTAGGTAGCATAGGGATAGTCCCTTAGGTATTTAGATTTTTCTATAAATATGAAGTCCGACGTCATCCTAAGGGTCAGAAAATTGATTATTTAGCTGTCTACTAGCGATACAAGCTTTTAGTCTTTTTAACAATCTTGTCTTTTAAAGTTCAAAGTAGATTAATGCTCCCTTGGAGCCACTAGTGTAACTACTAGTGATGTTGGATTTGAAGTTAATGAAAGAATGAGGAACACCATTCAACACTGTGCTCTGTGTTGTTTCCGATCCTAGAGTCAGTAAAACATTTCTCAGGTTGTATGCTTTCTTATGTCCGTTGTTCCAATTCTTTAATGATTCAATGAAATACTTTACCTTACTACTGATATACGTGTGACTGAAGGTTATAGGTATATTTAGTATCTATTATTTATTTTCATCTGGAACTTTGTTGATGCTAAGGGAACATATATCATGGATATAGTTAGAGATCTACACTAACCAGGTGTCCTATCTTCTTCTATTTTCTTTGTCAAATATAAATTATTCCCTCGGGAAACCCATTATTCTTGAACTTTCAGAGGTTGATGAGTCAAAAACAACTATCCCCTCAAAACAAAAAGTCACTTGTCCAACTAAGCGAAGCCCGTAGCATCGTGACCCGATAACCAGGGGCTTGGAGGCCAAGAGAGTCCACTCTCTGGTAAGCCTTTACAGGTGAAGTCGACTGATACTCCCAAGTTTAGTGAAAACTCATCTCCCCTGTTGGTGAGGCCATCAGAAAGCTACGTCAACAGAAACTAGCGCTAAAAAGAGGTCATGATATCATCCTCCCTTGAAAAATTTGATACCACACCTCCCGAGGGTTCCCCAAGCATTAGTTTTAGAAGCCAATCTTTCCATAGGTTAGGGTCATTCTCACTCTTGCGATTCAAAAGAATATTGTGATCAACCCCTAATCCTAGAGAGTTTGTAGAACTCGGACCTCCCGTCCAAGTGAAGAAGACTTACCAGAAGATGCAACCTTTTCATCCCACGCCTGGAGGGTTTGTAGCCCCCCAGAATATTAAGGTTATCTAGCCCATCCCAACAACTAATCTTACTGTTAACCTTAACATCCCAATGGCTACATACTTCAATACCATTGGGTCTACCATGGGATAGTTTCCCAACGCTATTAATGATCTCCCTCCACACCTAGAGAATATTTGTCCCAAATATGAACATCTAGACCCTCAAACTGCAGAAGAACACCTACAAGCCAACAAAGATGCTATGAACCAACACCCCATCCAGCATGAGGATGTGGTGAGAAGAATTTTGTTAGCATCTAAATGAAGGAGCGCAGTGCTGAAAACTTAAAAGTTCAAAAATTAAAATTTTTCTTAATGTTTTTAGATTTTCTGAAAAAAATTTAGTTTTTACTTGAATATGACTTTGGATAGAAAAAATAAAAAATTTAAAAAATGAGCAACAAAATCGATAAAATTTCAGAAATTAAAATTTGTTAGAAAATATTTTTTTTTTCATAATTTTAGTTTTTTTAAAGTTAATAATACATATTTTAATTTAAAAATATATAAGTTAAAAATATATATATATTTTTAATTAAAAAACCAGCAACAAAAATGATAAGTTCAAAAATTATAATTTGTAAGAAATTTTTTATTTTTTTTATAATTATAATTTTTTAATAAGTTAAAAATACATATTGTTCAAATTAATTAAAAAAATGAAAAATAATCCTTATTCCAATTCCACATTATGGGATCCAAACGCAGAATAGATTAATTCCTAATCATCTTTTACGTTTCCAACTTTCTTTTTCAAGATTAATTAATCCGAAGATAGTAATCTTACCAATTAATTATAGATCTAATTGTTTAATTATGGATCTAAGAACAATTAGGACGAGCATTTTCATGTTACAAGAATTCCACTAAATGAATGTACTACATTTCAATCTCATAGTAAAGTAGATTTTTTAAGCTTCGCAAAATCTTCAAATCTTCTTTGAATGATGACTATTATCTAAGAGTCAATATCACTTTTTGGTTCAGTATATGACTCAGAAACTTGATCAGGATCATAGATGAATGATTTATAGACAATGCACTATTGTAATTTGTTTCGCTTTGATTATACAATGTTTTGATTAATCAATACTTTTGAAATGATTGCTACTGTCAAAATCTAACAACTAACTACATAAACACATACCAAATGTGAAAAACAACAAGCAGAAGCAAGGAGGGCTGATCTAATTTTTCAAAATTAAAAAAAATGGAAAAATTTGTATTCTATCAAACACCTTCCCACATGAAAACTTATTTGTGATGTCCATATACAATAGTATCATGCTTTGAGAATTGTAAATATGTAAAAGAAGTTCCTTGTCTAATGATGACAAGATCAAGTAGTCAATACATGTTCATGGAATTAGGCACACGGTTGTCACAAAGTTCATATTCCTCACAATCATCTTGACTTATTTTTTCCTCACATAATTAAGCATAGTCCTCGTCGTGCTCCACCACAGGATGGTCCTAGTTGTCCTCCACCACAGGATTTAGTTCCAACATTTAATTGGTTTTCTAGATCTCTAATTCTAGCTTCTAAAGCTTGCCTTACTGACACCGCTTCATATTCAGCGGTCGCCCGTGCATAACGTGCAGCTTCCAATTGCTTTTCAAATTCCATTGTTAATCCTCGCATTCTCTCTTCCATGGCACGCATGTTCTGTTCCATCTGAGGGCACAAATACGTAATGAAAATATGCTCTTCCACCTATATTATCTGACCATTTTAAAATCGTCCTAGAAGAACTTTCTAATTAGATTAAATATTAGATTTCTACAATTTATAATTTATAATATTATTGATGTTGAAATTTCTGGTTGTGTGAGAAATTTTAGACTTCGGATTACACTCCCCATCTATCATCAGAATATAATACAAGAGAGTGAAAGGAAAATAAAGATTACCATCTCATTTAATTGTTTGATCTGGTCTGCATACACGTTTTCCTTGTCTTTAACGTGGAACAACTGCGATGTCATCATCTGCATAAATAAATGAAAAAAATAATGAGTTGTGATTTCATAGAATATATCCATTTGTTCATTTTCACTACGAAATTGCATGCTTCATCGCACCTGAGCTTTAATGAACAACTCGTTGGTATAAGGCTGATTTCCATTATCAGCAACTATACGGTCCACTTGCTCCAATAATTGAGATATTTGATTTTCTGATGGATTTTTGTTGTTGAAAACGAGCATTCTGGAATTACAACGGTTTATAACTCTCTGCATCAAACCCAAATAAACTATCATATAATTTAGAAGGACAAATATAATCTAGTTAAAGAGCTGAAGCGTCATTTCTATAGATATTCTGTACGAGTTAAAAAGATATTTCAAATCTTAGAGTCATTCAGATTGAAATATAGCAATACGTCAATGGGCTCTTGGTCTATTAGTGAAGTGGAAAGGTTCTGAATGAGCCCACCAGGGATCAAGTCTTGCTGAGTGCATGGCTCCGCCATTTAAGGGATGAGGACCTCCATAAAATATATATATAGTAATACATTTTTCATTACTTAATCAAGGGGTCAGAGATAATAATTACATTACAATAGTTTTATTATATAGAGGTCTTGGACAAATTCCATGTAATCTGAAAACCAGAGTTGGATTAAAGACATAAGATTTCCATAATTATATGATTATGAAAAAAAACAAAAATTAAAGTAAGACACTAATAAAAATATATAAATATATTAATGCTAATATTAATATATATAAACTCTAAAATTTGGGTGTGTGTGTGTCTATGGTGAGCACACACACACACACACACACACACACATATGTATGTATGTATGTATACATATACATATACACACATACATATATACATATACAAATATACACATTCAGATGTGTGTAGTTTTCATTGTCATAACATTTTATATTTATATTTTTTTATTGTATTTGCAAAAATAAATATAAAGAAAAATATATAAGTATAAAAGCAAGATCACAAAAAAAAAGAAACATCACAAGGTATCAAAAATCTACTAATAATACAAAGAAAGGAAAACAAAATTACTTGCAAAAAATTAAAGTACATAACCAACTCAAAAAATGGGAAATAAAACAAAAATAAAGAAGGAAAAAAATAAAAAAAATAAAAAGATTAAAAAAAGGGAGGATAAAAGGAAAAAGCAAAAACTCAAATGTAAAACAAAAAACATGCCTAAGCAAAAATGGGAAAGAAACCAAAGCTGGGGGAGGTTTGGGATAGGGAAGAATAAGTGAAAAGTAAGGAGACAAATAAGAGGGTGAGGGCGGGGTGACAGATGACAAGGAGAAGTGGTGGTGGGGGGGTAGGTGGGGTGAGCAGANGGGTAGGGGTTCAAACAATGAAAGATACGTATTAGGAAGGAGAGGAGGAGAGGAGAAGGAGGGAGGTGGGAGGTGGGGGCGTTGCATTTGAGGTGGGAAGAGGAGGGTTAACAAGGAGAGATGAAGAGGGAGAAAAGTCAAGTTTGGTGCAAGAGAGACTGACCTTTCAGGTTTATAAGTAAAGGGTAGCAAGAGAAGCTCAAATTCCAACATTCATCATGACAAATATTGAAGGGGTGCCTATTAATTTTGATACCCTCAATGAGCTTCCTTTTGAAGTAGTTATCTACTTTGTCAAGGATTTGAGCATTTTGAAGGCATATGTGGTGTTTGATTTGGGGTGACTATTCAACAAAGGTAAATTTACAAACAATTTCA
Source organism: Thuja plicata (assembly GCA_018584345.1). Lineage (NCBI taxonomy): Eukaryota > Viridiplantae > Streptophyta > Pinopsida > Cupressales > Cupressaceae > Thuja > Thuja plicata. Next base: position 184,222 of record MU227636.1, on the reverse strand, counting down.
TATTTGATATCTACACTTTCCTCCTTAACTCTATTGTTGAAGGAGTGACCTATTTTACCAATATACACACTACCACGAGAGAACAACACCTTATAGACCCCTGGTTGGAGAGGAGGGTCTATTTGGTTTTTGAGGGAAGGCATGAGATGTTTGACAGGTAAGGAGGATTCAAAGGTACAAGAAAGACCTTTATTTGAATAATCTTTGAGATTTTGTTAGAGATACCTTGAATGTACAAGAGAGAAGCTAAAATGGTATTAAAGTGGGGTGGGTTTTTAGGATTTTAGAAGATGCAATATTTGGCTTGGTTAAAATCTCTTATGATTTGCTTGTATTAGTACCCATTAGATTTGAAAACATGTGTCAGGTAGGTAATTTCCATGTCAAGGTTTTCTTGATCACAAATACAAAAATCCCTAAGGCTTTGAGGATGCCAAGCTTTTAGGCAAAGGAGATGATGAGAAGAAGAAATTAAAAGGTAGAGATTGATGTGGGTAGATTTTTGAAAAAAATAACAAGCTAAAGCTAGATTAGGATCCCTAATGAGTATAATATTGAGGAAAGGGATTTTCTCATTAGCTTCAAGATATTTGGTGAAGGAAATGCGATGAGCTATGGTGTTGATATGTGCATGGAATTCTTCATGTTTTTCAACACCATATGGATAAAAAAAATAGTCTCGTTTACATAGTGCATCCACAACTTTTCTTTGAGGGGTAAGAAATGGAGGACACTTTCTTCAAATTGCTTCGTGTAAAGGTTGGCTATAACGAGAGAGAGAGGAGAACCCAAGGAAAGCCCCTCAAATTGGTCATATATAATGTTATGGAAAGTGAAGAAAGTGGATCTAAGGAATAAATCCACCAAATAGGCAATATCATGATTTCTCTTATGTCTGACTGATTCAATTGAGTCATGAACAAGAACTCTGTTGGAAAGGGAAACCACATAAAAAATGACCAAAAATTAACTGTTATCCAACTTTTTTTCCTTGATGAAATATATGGTGTTGGGAATTTTTGACAAAGGATTTGGACTGGCCAATGAGAGGAGAAATCAACTTGCATAGGAAGGTAGTGAGCTTATAGGTGTGAGAGCCCATGGTGTCTATAATGGTTCTAAGAGAGATGCTAGATTTATGGACTTTTGTAGCTTTGTAGATACAAGGGGTGACCTAAGTTGAAGACAAAAAATTTTCCTTAATGGAATCATCAAAGGAGGAGCAGGTAGAGGAAATTTTAGCACTTCTAAAAATATTGGAGATAGGGTTATGATTTAAGATTTTATAACTCTTTTCATCAAGGAGGAGGTCAAGCATATTTGAAATGCAATCATGCCTATTCATAATGATATTAGCATTGTCTTTATTAGCCTTAGTAATGGTGATTTCATTATTATACATAAGGCACCACATAGTCTCTCCTAATTTCTTTAGCAATATCATTGCAAAAAAAGTAGATGGGATTCTCAATTTCTATGAGAAAATCAATCAAAGGTATGGGTCAGGGGTGAGAGAGAAGTACAAACCTCGCTCTTAAAAATTTAAAATAAGGGGGTCCAAGTAGGCTGAAGAGATATTTACCACCAAACTTCTCTCTAGTCATGAATAAGATTAGGTAGCAGGCTAGCATGGACATGACAAGAGCAAGGCTTAATAAGGAAATTTGAATTATATACACCACATAAAAGGAAGGGGTTAATTTATTTCTATTAAAAATCTCATGCACTATATGCAAAATTTCCCTGAATAATATTATCATCACTTTTGAAAATAAAAAACTATTGAAAATCATCAAGCAATTTATACTACAAACTCCAAAATACTCATGTAAATTCAGACATAAAATAGAGATCCGCAACTCTTTTTAATTGTAAAAAATAATATTTTCTTATGCAAAAACAAAAATTCTCCACATGAAATGTGGAGAAATGAATTTCCAATAGTATCCTACTTAATTTCAACTACTAATGCCTACAACACAAAACATTTGTTTCTCCTTTCAAATTTAGCAGGTTTGTCTACTCCTTCAAGCCTTTTTGTAAAACTCCAACTTGACTATTAAAATCAACTTAGTCTAATTCACAATCTTCCTACAACTACAAACTTGGTAGTGATATTTTTGTGTATAAGGAGAATGATCTTCTAAGATCATTGACCTTTCCTCTAGCTAGTCAAATCTCCACATTGTTTAGATATTTTTTATTAATCATAAGGTTATAAGAAAACCTTGATTCATCTTATCAAATTATATATTTTATTATCTTAAGCATCCTCATATGAGACCAACTTCACCTCTTTTTGAAGGTGGTTACTACAATACTAGAAGGGTTATATTAGTTCTTTCAACTTGGAAAACTTCACCTGTTTTGACGTGGCATCTACATTGATTACACGCTTGACTTTGGTGTCAATGAAAGTATTTTTCCCATCCAAATCAAACACATTCCCTAAGTGGGAAAATTTCACAAAAAATAATGTGTGATCTTCATTGATCTCCTCCAACAACTTTTGATCAATTATCATAAAATTTCACAAAACAAAATATTACTTTCTTGTGTATCATTTCACATGAATGCAAGCTACTCCTCTTCTAAAAAAAATTCTTTTTTTTTGCAAACTAGCTACCTTCTCCTTTTTAATCTTGTTTGCTACTATGACCTCTAAAAAAAAACAAATAAAATTTTTCAAGCATCACCTTTAAAATTATAATAAAACTTAATTCATTCCTTTGGTTTATGATTTAATATACCAAATCCTATTGATAAGGCTCGGATATCAATTGAAGAAATTTAAAATAAATATAAATGATTGTAGAGAAAATACAAAAATAAATTCTTTATTCATTAGGATTTAAATACATAAAAGCTTCTTCATTGTGTGATCAATCATTGCCTGACCAAAATAAGTAGAGCTAATAATTTTATTTCAAAAGCCTCATTATATAGAGGTCTTGGAAAAATTCCATGTAATCTTGAAACTAGATTTGGATAACTAAAAAACTTAAAAGCTATCATCAATCTCATGCACAACATGCATAAATTCCATTACTAAGGTTATCATCAATTTTGAAAAAGAAAATATTTAAACTCATCATGTAAAGAACTAGAATTCACACAATTATTTTTATCCTTAATCAAGAGTGTTGTTCTCATGCAACAATAGCGGTTCTTCTCATGCAAAGTGGAGAATTTAACCTCTAACAGGAAACACCAATAGTGAAGATTCACACACGATCAATTTTAAACCCTATAAGTACTTTTATATTGTTGATAAATGTATTGATGAATGGGGTTTTTGGAGGTCCATCAATGGTGGATGGCTTCCATGACTAGTTTTTATGCCAATTGGGCATTTGGTAAAAAGTTGTAAATTTAGGGTTTAACCATGATTTTATTTTGTGGAGTTATGAAAATATATGAGCAAGCATTATTACTGGATTGATTTGGTTTCATTTCTTGGCATTGTGGCCAACTGAGTTGAATACCAGTATTATGGATATTTCATTATTTTATCATGTTTCCCTAAGTGAGTGGACTTCTTATTGTAGTGATTGACTATCTTGTATGGTGTCATTGATGCTATCTGGAGGCTTGTATGAATAAGTTGTGTACCTTTTTTATGTATAATTTTGTTTTCAAGATGTCATCATGTGAAGTGGACTTCTTGATGTGTTTTGCAATACATGGTCTTGAGTAGCTATATGCAACTTGTATCCTCATGCTTGCAATGTGACCTTGAGCTCTTTATGTGATGTGTTGAACATGTGTATTGAGTGCACAAGAATTATTGTCATGTTGTAAGCCTTCTTCCATGATTGGATTTGTGTATGTCCTTAGTGCATATGGTTATCTCTGTGAGAATGGTGGGTAAGGCCTGAGGGTTGCTCATGGTCAGGTGGCATGACCATTCGCCATTAGAAACTGAAGTACAAGTATTCATGTGGTTGAATATTTTATTATCATAACCTTTATGCTAATATGGTTTGATATAGATATATTATCTCTCATGTTCTCTTTCTTGAATATTTTAGTTATGTAACTTTTTTTATGATATAACTCATGTGTTCGAGTGAACATGTCCTCAATTTATATTATTTGGTACTCTTTGATGTGGAGAAAGCCTTGGTATTTACCTGTACATTGGTGTCGGCAAGCCTATCTAATGTTTGAATTGAGAATGACCTGTTATTTTAGCATTTAAATCTATTTGCACAATTTTGGGGATATTTTAGCACATATGATTCCTAGATTAGCACATATGAAGAAGATTAGTGCATATCCCAATAGTTTTAGTTAATATGATGTTGGGAATATATTATAGGCTAGGTGACTAAGAGGGGTGGTGAATCAGTAACCAATAAAAATTCTTGGATTTTATCCTTTATTAGATTGTCTAATCTAATTGCATGCATGGAACAGAAAAGCAATAAATATTCATAGAAATTGATACAAGATATGGTGACCTAGAAATATTCCAAATAGAAAGTAAAACTGGGGTGGGGATGATACCCACAAGCTTTAGAGATTTAGTAATAAAGTTGGCCGGCTAAGGCTTACAATTGACCACTTTTGATGGCATGCCCTGTTAGGAGAAATAAGGACTGTTAGGTCCACCTTGTGAAAGGATTTATACAATATAGTAAAGTATGCACTCTGTTAGGAGATTTGATAAGGAATGTTAGGTCCACTCGGTTAAAGGATTTGACTGATACACCTATTAGGATGAACAAGTGAATTATCTTCTATGCAACTCAGATTTGTTGAATAAGATCCTTTGATGTAGTACTGATCACCTGAATGTGATAGATGAGTCTATGTTGTTCCTTTATACTGCTGTAGGCTTCTAATTAATCTGCCTCTTCATATTTGCATCCATACATATATTCAATGTTGTTGTTATGATTGATGTTACATTGGATAAACAAAGTGTCTTACATATATACTTATCTAAATCAATTACCTCTATAAGTCAGCTACACTTATATTAAATCATATCAAACAATATTGACCAATTCAGCCCAATGTTGATACTCAGGTCCATTAATCCACTCAGGTGATATGATGACACTCGGGTGATACAGTGAACTTGGAAACTCTGGCACTCAGTTAACACTAGGTGCTGAGGCCACATTGATCACTCAGAGATGGTATGCAACTCGGGTAACACCGGTGACTCGTATGATACTACTTGGAACTAACTGCTCGGTTAACACTGCAACTACTTGCCTCGGTCAACACCATAATCATATGAATGAATAAGTTTTTTGGCACTAATTGGTCCAATATGTATTTCCATAAGGCCTAGAATCTCCCCCTTTGGTATTAGTGACAAAAACACTTATCATACCAAAAATTTTGATCAAACAAATTGATAAGTCAAAACTCCCCCTTTACACGTGCATGGGTTCTAGCTCGGTTTGGACTACTTCTCTGCAACTTGGTTGCAACTGACTCTATTTTTTATTTTTCAAAACTATTTTTTTCTAACTCTGCTATATATTTTTTCCTTTTCTTTACATACATGTATTTCCTCATATATATATATATATATATATATATATATATATATATATATATATATATATATATATCCTATCTTTCTCCCTTATTTTTGACACAAATGCCAAAGAGTATATCTACAATGTAATACCAAAATATGAAAGGAAACCACTATGTACCTTCAAAATTTGAGACAAATTCTTGTCCCAATTGTCTTGCAACACCTTCAGGATGTGCAACTCAATCTGAATTTCTGCAGACAACTCCATCATAAGCTCTACAACTGAAAAATTGTTATCATGGATGACTGTTTTTGTGTGACCAATATGTTTTTGCATGACATCTATATGAGTAAAGAGTTGGCTCTGTATAGCTGATAGGGATTCCCTTTTTCTTCCTTCTTCCCTCAGTAGCTCTACCTGCAGATCTGTCAGATTCTTGATCTTAACAAAATGTGTTGAACTTCAACATGGATCAAGTGCCAACTGGTTTGCACTTGCCTTCAAATCATTCTCAATCTTTTTCAGCTTGTTCATTATTTCCATGGTCAAGTTTGAAGTGTCACTCAACTTTATAGATAATGAAACAACATTATTTACAGTTGTTTCTAGAGAGATAATAGTGGTGGATAGCTTCACTTTATCTATTGCTATCTTACTTGCAACATTCTCTAGAACCTTATTCTCTAATTTTCTCTCTACCTTCTACAATAATTTATCCTAACCATTAAGATCTTCGTTAAGCTTATGAACTATGTAAAAAAGTTGGTCCATTATGTAGTCTTTCTCATTGACTTCAATCTCTAGTGAATCAAGGAATATACCTTTGATGTCCTCTAGTACTCTGTTCCTTTTCTTCTTATCTCAGAGCTTCTATTATTTTTCTCTTTTCTTCCATAGCTCCCCAAGGATGTCCATCTGCTCAGCTATCAGGCTAAAAACATCCCAATTAGAATCACAATGTATTTCTCAAGGTCAACTTCCTCAGTTATTGTTTCCTTTTCTTTACCCTTGACCTTGGGAATAGGTGAAGGAATGATTTCCTTACCTTTTCCATCATCATCCTTTTCCTTAGTGTTTAATTGAAATAGGTCATTAACAGTCTTTGCACCAACCGCAGAATCAATGCTGACTATAGGAAAATTAACAGTGTCCTTATGTGACTTGGTTTGGATTGGCCCAGTAGTAGGTAGAGCTTGATGCTCGGTTCCTACTAGACCTGATGTAGACTATGTGGTCTTTTCCTTGCTCAGAGATAAGATATTCAGACTAGGCGATTGGGGTAGTGATGCCATCACTTCCACTTCTATCTTCTCTGCATTAGATTCCTCAATAGTTTGTACCTCAGGAAGTTCTTCATATTTAATGTTTACATAAGGATCTGTACTCGGTTTGTTTGTCTTATCTTCTTCCTTGTTTGCACATTATCAATATTCTTCTAGATCTCCTGGGTTTGTTTGTAGTGAAAGAAGGGGTAGAGAGCTTTGGTGTTTTCTTCGGGGCTAGCCTCTTCTTCTACCTAATTCTCTTCTTTCTCAGGTTCATCTTCTTTTACCTTTATGTCATCTTCTTTTATTTTCGTGATCAAAAGAGGAGAGTCTGATGGCTTGCCACATTTCTTTCCAAGCTTCTCAATTCTCTTCCTTCCTCTCTTCAATATTTTGGGAATCTCTATTTCCAATGTTATTCTTCCCTTGGCTTCTTCATAAGTACATAAATAAGCTTCTTTAGGATCAACATGCTCATTAATAAGATCCTCAATGATGTCTTTGCTCTCATCTATGTTAACCTCATATGCAAGAGGTTTCCCCCATGCAACCCTAGGTTTGTCTGCTTGAATGTTCACTTTGTCACAATCAACTAGGAAGCATATATCATCCTTATAGTCTTCTACCAATTGTTTGGGAATTCTGAATCTATTCTACATTTTCTTTCTGAAACTTTCAAAGTAAGAATCCATGATGCTTTTAAAATTATCTCCAAATTTTTCTATAAACTCATTGATCTAATAAAATATAGGCCTATCCTTCTTCCATACAACTGTTCCTTTTCAATGGAAAAATTTTTGAACATAAAAGAATAAGAAGACCAAGAGTGAATCAAACTTACACAGATTGGTCTTAGATGCCCAAATTCTCTCCATGCTTTTGCTCAGTTGTATGAGCTGCAACTCAGCTAGGTCAAATGATAGATTGTTCTTCACCACTTTTTAATCCAAGTCCATAGCCTAACATGGAATGATGTTTGGTTAGCTTGAACTGTATATCTTATGTGCAATCACATGAATTCTAAACTTTACCTCCTTTTCAGTGAATCCATTCAACTTCATGCCTCTTCCATCCCACTGGGCAAGAGTCTTCTTAGCTAGATCAGCTCAGGGTAGGGTTTTAGTCTCTTTTGGTTTGTCGAGCAATGGGTACCCTGTCACTCGATGTACCATCAACTTAGTGATTTTAATGGGTTTCTCCAACCAAAAATGCATGTCGTGAATACGGCTAAGGATAAACCTTATCCACTTTATCTAAAAGTTCTTTGACATATGCAAGATATGGGTTAAACCCTTGACTTTGAGGTGTTGGTGTTCTAGCTTTAGGTATGTGCCCACATAAAGTGCCTCATATGTTGAATAGTGCAATGATAGAAAATTCAAATTTTATGAATTAAGAGTACCTTAGGAGGAATTTTGGAATGGCCTCCTATTGGATTTGTCTACTCTGCAATCACTAGATGAATTTTGAACTTTGGCGATTCATAGACTCCATTCCTCACTAAGATCTCAAATCCCTTCTTGATCTTACTGCTGGATGAAGGTGCCATAATGCTTGGAAGATTGATGAAACTTTGCTGCAAATAAAGCTTTCAAGCACAAATTCACTCTTAAATCGCTATAAGCTCTTAATCTCTCTGCAAACTATAAACCTTGGTAAACAATAACCCTTTGATTTCACCATTTATGAGAAATTTCACCATAAAGTTTTCATTAAATGCTTCATACATAGTAGTTGTTGTAGCTCGGTTAGTTCTCCCAGGCTTACTCAAAAGCTTGACAAAAACTACCTTTGCATATTTGATACCATATAACTTTAATTAACTTGGTTAAGCCTAAGTAGCTTGGTTTTAACTGAGATCCTAACTTGATTAGAACCATAATGTGTCCCAGTACATCAATATACAGATTTGGACTTGCTAGCATATATGGAACTGATGTATGAATGCTTGTATGCATAGTTCTAGTTGTCTTCTTACATCTTTATTCAGAGATGGTGAATCCACCCAACTCGCCATTTTGGGTGCCATTTGTTCCTTCATTGTTATGTTCTAAATTAGAAGGAGACTTCCTTACCGATTGCTGACTCATCTGAGTTTTGATTTCAGAAACATTTTCTTTTCGTTTCGCAAAACCAGTATCCACTTTTTCTCTATTCATATAATTCTTTCTTAGATAACCGATTTGTTTACACATATAACATCTCTTAGTGGGATTCTTTTTTCTGAGGTGAGTCTTTAAACGATTTGCACTAATGTTCCCATACTCGCCACAATGACAACATATGCTCTATGTGTTGTAATCCCAACCAAAAATTTCTTTAGCTAATCGTTCAACAGGGTTCCACTTCTTAGTACTACACTCTGCAGATTTATCACCTTGTTTGTTACAATTGAAACATTTTCCTTCAAACATAGGTTTCTCAGTGCATTCATTTTCCCTATGTCCATGTTTGTTGCACCTATAACACTTTCCATTAAACTTTGAATTCCTATTTCTCCAACACTTATTTGATGTGTTCCCTAACTTACCATAGTGATTACATGTAGGTTTCTTGTTCTTTTGAGCTCTTTGCTATGAGGATTAACCTTGTTCAATATAACCTAATCTAGTCTATCCATGATGTATTAATTGAGTTTGGTCTATCACCTATGGCGGTACCCTAAATTTTGATAATTTAGAAGTCCCAATCCATTATTAAGAAGCATGTTTCTCCATACTAAAAAATATCAAAGGAAGGAAACTTTATGACACAAATAAATAGAACTAACTAATCGAAGCCTTTAGAAAATGCTAGAATTTAGACCTACTATAAAGATGATTTCAACAGAGGATAAAGATGGTCAAATTTTAAAAATCTAAAAAATTACCCAGTTCGGGAAATCAAATTTCCTATCTCCAGCAGAAATATTAGCTTTTCACGAGGTGTTTTGGATTTTCAACCAAAGCAAATCCAAAATTTAGGTAGTTATTTTTTAGTTAGTTTATTATTTTTTCAAAATAATTTGTAATAAGAGTTGTATCTTTTCACCCTAAAGAGGTGTGAAAGCCACTCAAACACATATATATACATAATGTAAAATGTAA
>MU227636.1:132503-174248 GCA_018584345.1 Thuja plicata | reverse complement strand
TTTTACAATTAGTCCCTCGGATAAACCAATAGAACTTTTTCAAAGTGATAGTTTGATGTGCATGCTTCCTGATTTGATTCATAGTCTATATTTTCAATTGGTTTTCTCATTTTGCATGGTTAAATTCCATTGATTGAGGCCTTAGTTAATTGGTCTATCATCTGAGAAGCATTACCCTTTTGAAATATCTCTGAATTTGTTTTAGGTTGCATGTACATTCCATAACACCTTTGAAGTGATAAGTTTTCTTGTAAAACTGTCTCTAAGATTGAACATAAGATTGGAATGATCTTGACTCTATTGCCTATGGTAGAATAAGGCACTAGTCTAATCATTATTTGGATTATAGTTATTCAGTTCATTGTTTATAGTTTTGTGATATCTTATCTATCTATTAATTTCAAATTACATATACATTTACTAAACATTCTTTCAATTACTTAAAGTATTTCAGTTTATAGTTCATGATATATTGCTTTTTGTTAGATTTCTTTCAAGTTCCTTGCCATACTTGAGAGAGAAGGCTGAAGTATTTCTTATGTACTATAAAAATCCTTTTGAAGGATAAGTCAAGGTATAGGCCTACCAGCCTTGGTTTTGTAGAGCCATAATTGCAGAAGTTCCAACCTTGCTTTGGTTGTGATTTGTTAGTTGGCCAAATCACTTGGGTTTCCCAACATTGGATTGGCAAGTCCATAGGAAATCCAATCTGCTGATTTGAGAACCAACAAAATGGTCCATGCTTTCTTTTGAATTCATCATACTCTCATTGGTTTTCTTTTCAGTATTGAGATCATTTTGCAGTCTTTCATTTTTTGTCCTCAAATTGATAACTTCTTGATTTCCACTATTGAGTTGATTTATCATATCTATTTTCTGAAGTGACAAATGATGGATTTATTTTTCTTTTTCCTCTAATATTGTACTTAGAAATATCTTATCTTATTGTGCCATATCTCTGTCATTTTTAACTTTGTTCTTTTGTTTTGTGACTTCACATATTCTGACTAAATGAATTTCTTGTTCTCTCTTCAACTTTCTGACTTCTTCATGTAAAGTGAGATTATTTGTAAATAGGTCTTCAATGGCTGCATCAGCTTCTTCAGAATTTACTTCTTTGAATAAATCTAAAACTATTTCTTGTATGTAACCTTTGTCATTCATTTGCATTGCTAAATCTTTTCTTCTTTTCAAGGAATGAGAGAGCTTATCCTTGAGTTTTCTTATTTGTTCCATGGCCACTTGTAGATCTACCTTTTCATTTTCAATGGCTTTCTCCATTCTATATATTTCCATTGCCTCTAATCTTTGTGCAAGCTATTAAAATTATGGTGAGAGAACCATTTCTCTAATACCAATTGTTGGAAATATTATAGGCTAGGTGACTGGGGGTGAATTAGTAACCAATAAAACTTCTTGAATTTTATCATTTATTAGATTGTCTAATCTAATTGCATGCATGGAAGAGAAAAGCAATAAATATTCATAGCAATTGACATAAGATATGGTGACACAGAAACCTTCCAAATAGAAATTAAAACTGGGGTGGGGATGATACCCACAAGCTTTAGAACTGCAGTAATAAAGTTGGCCAGTTAAGGCTTACAATTGACCACTTCTGATGGTTTTCCCTATTAGGAGCAATAAGGACTATTAGGTCCACCTTGTGAATGGATTTATTCAATACACTAAAGTATGCACTCTGTTAGGAGATTTGATAAGGACTGTTAGGTCCACCCAGTTAAAGGATTTGACTGATACACCTGTTAGGATGAACCACTGAATGATCTGTTATGCAAGTTTGATTTGCTGAATAAGATCCTTTGATGTAATACTGATCACCTAAATGTGATATATGAATCTCTATTGTTCATTTATACTTCTGAAGCCTTCTAATTAATCTGCCTCTTCATATTTGCATCCATACATTAGATAAAAAAAGTGTCTTACATATATACTTATCTAAATCAATTACCTCTATAAGACGGCTACACTTATATTAAATAGTGTCAAACAATATTAACCAAGTTAGCTCAATGCTGATACTTGGGTCCAATAACCCACTCGGGTGATATTCTGACACAGGCGATACAATGAACTTGGCAACATTGGCACTTAGTTGACACTGGGTGCTTGGGCCACATTAATCACTCAGAGATGGTATGCAACTTGGGTACCACTAGTGACTTGAGTGATACTGCTAGGAACTAACTGCTCGGTTGACACTGCAACTACTTGGCTAGGTCATCAATGTAATTATATGAATGACTAAGTGTTTAGCACTAATTGATAATATCTCTTTCCATAAGGTCTACATATGATTCCTAGGTTAGTGCATACAAGGTTCAAAATAGCACATGTGAAGTGAAAATTAACACATACACCATCTATTTTAGCAGATATGATTTATGTTTTAGTACATATGCTTTATCTTTTAGTGCATATTCTTTACGTATAAGTTACGTATTATTCATTTCTTATACTTTAAGTTACATTTTATGTAATACTTTAAGGATGTTTGAGAGTGGTTTCAAAATCATAAGATTTATAATAAAGACTCTTGGTTTTTGGAGATTCTATGAAATTTCAGACATAGATTCAAATTTTAGGAATCAACATGATTCTCGTGTGGCAACTTGAATTTTTGTTTCCATTTTTTCTAACTATTTGTATCCATCTTGACACCTTTGATAGTAATATTAAGTCTTCCTCTTCTGCATGATCATTTGAGGATCGTGTTAGGTATGTACAAAAAATTTCCAAACCTTTTGAATCATGTGTTTAAAAGCTTCAAGCCAGGTTCTTTGTGGTTCAAAACCCTTGTTTTGGTCTTCAAATTTTTGAGTCATTGGTTTAAAACCCTAAGTTCCTAGAGTGGTTTCTAATTTTGAGTTAATGTATCTTTTTGCTTAAATTCTTATAAACTAATGTGGCCATTTAGATGTTGGGCGGGGCCATATTTTATTATCCTATAGACTTGGCACTTTAATTATTTCATTTTACCCTAAGTCTAGTCACCCGCTGTCCTTCAAAATATTACATTATGTAACATTCAACTATTTCTAGATCCAATAGCTGGCGCATTGCCTCAAGCCATAAAATGTGGTTAATCTATCCATTAAGACATTGCGACTTGAAACCATGTGTCTCTACCGGGTCTGACATTTGTTTAAAAATTATGATAAATGACTTCAAGTTTCAATTTAATCCAATGGATGGCGCATTTCCTTAAATCTGAAGATGCAGTTGATCTATCTATCAAGGAAACATGCCTGATTGAAACCTATCCCTATGCTTCTAGATAAAGTCATATAAGTCAAAGTAAAAGGTGCACAACTCAGTTTTGATCAAATAGCTAGTGCATTGCCTCAAGGTAAAAGATGATTAGAATATATCTATCAAGGCAACGCGCCTAAATGACACCTAGCATATGGCAGGCCATGTTCAGCATTTGAAGGACAAGTAAATATGTTGTAACATAAGTTTGATCTAATGGCCAGTGCATTGCCTCAAGGTTAAAGTTGATCAAGATCTACCTATTAAGGCAATGTGCCTTGCTGTCACGTGTCCTAGCCAGGAGTTTAAACCTCTAGTTATTAAAAAGACATGGTTAGGTAATATGCGGGCTGAAAGATGCTCAAACTTTATCCATCAAGGCAATGCACTTTCCCACCACGTGGATAAGTATTGGAACCCGGTTGGAGGTAAGGAAATGTAAAGGCACCGCAAGTTGATTTTGATCCCAACGATCAGTGTGAAGCCTCAAGGAAAAGGTGATCAAAATCTACTCTTCAACACAATGTGCCTGCCCGCTACATGTCCCAAATGATGGTGATTTTCATTAACTATTGCTATCCACAGGATGTAATGAGGATTTGTTGAGATCGACGGTCGGGATTTAAAATGAAAAAGTAAAGATTTTCTGAGTCGTTGGGCCGGAAAGTTTCAAATGAAGGAAAAAATAATGGCAAAGCGTGTGGCCGCCACAACAACAATTAAATGATAATCCTAGTCAAGATTAGGTATAAGATTATTTTCAAATCTTGGAAAGCCATAATTAACATAGTTATTTGAAGCGGAGCTTAATTGCGGAATTTTCTATCTGTGTCCTAAATTTTACATAACAAGTAATTTTTTATGAGAATACATTTCTGAGAAACTATGAATTAAATTGGCATTAGGGTTCTGTGTTGTGAATATATTGTTTGCATACAAAAAATTTATCTACCTATCTAGAAATCCTAAATTAAAGATGCCACCCAGAAGAGATACTTCAGGGAAGACTGATTACCTAGAGAGAAATGTCTGTGAGGATCTCCTGCAATAATTTTATAGGTCAACTACTGACATGACCAAAATATACAACACATTTCCAACACATCCTTGATTAAAAGTGGGTGAGGGTTGTATGATAAGGGCAGATGGGTATGAGATGCCAATATAACCACTACTGGATTGGGTCTTTTCAAGGTGGCTTTTAGCCAGAGGAATGCATTTTCCCCGAACAATAATATCTGGCAGTTGGATGTTTGGAAATTAATAGCCCCGGGGGTTTTTATGGATATAGATTTATTGGTACAGATTGCATAGACTTATGATAGTGTCTCTAGGGTTCTTAGAGATATAAATGGCAATGTATTAATAAGTATTAAACTTGAGGAGATAAGGGAAGTTTTTAAATTAAATGACCCCTCTATTAAAATGGAGGACATTGATTTTGATCAATTCAAACATGTTTATGGAGCCCAAAGAAGTTACCTTAGGACTGAGCCTTTAAAGGAATTTTCCAACAAGATAGGAGGCTTGATCATGGTAGGTCGTAATACCCCTAAGCCTTTCAAATTAGACTATTTCAATGTAAAGGATAAAGGAATGTACAATGCTCTTTGTCATATTTTTTGAGAGGATGAGGAAACAGTGATGCCTATCCATTACATGTTTATGATGGTTCAAATTCTTCACCCACACTTGGCCATTATTTTTGACTTTACCAATCATATTGCTAAATTGATTCACCAAGGGCTGATAGGTATAAAGGATGCCAAGGTTTCCAGGCCATTTGGATGGTATTGCATGTTGATGCACATGATCCTATACAAGAATGTTGAATATTTTTAGGAGGAAATGAATCTGATAAGATTCCAAGATGATGAAGAAATTCCTATCCAATTATGGAGTATAGATTTATCATGGGACAGAAAGGATGCCAGCTTCATTACTTTTGGTAGGTGCTTTGTGTCTAGAATCAAAGCATTACTATTTGCAGATAATCCAAGGATTCATAAAGTTCTGTTAAACCTTTTAAGACCACAAGAGTATGTTAAAAGTTTTAAAATAGTGCACAATTGGGGTGACAATATTTTATACCCTGTATCAACAGTATTCTGAATCTATGGTTTCAGGGGAGTTCCAAATATACTCCCATATTAGGTACCTCTTAAGGTAGGCATTGCAGAGATAATCAGAGAAATTGGTGGCCTACGAGAGGAGACTTTTACAGGAAAAGGGAAAGGCACTATCTTCCATGTTATTATAATTGCCCATTACTTTGTCATCACAAAAGGGGGGTGGAAGTGTTTGAATAGATTCCTGGAACCTTATCAAATGACAACATCAGTGGAAAGATGTGCTGATAATGAAGGGTTTGTCATTGATATGTTCAGGAATGAATTTAGTCTGCAAGAACAAGAGATCAAAAAGGAAAAATGGTTTGTCTACAAGAAGACTTTGGATTTTGTTCATCACTTTGATAAGGGATATGATCCTTTAAAATCATTCATGCCCTGGGCTAAGAAGATGGAATATTTATTGACAATGTTTGAAGATATTATGAAAACCTTAAATCAAAAGAAAGAAAATGTCATACAAGCAGAGCCAGAGAAGGCTAAAGCATTAGATCATCATTTTAATTTCCCAGAAGATATTATCATAAATGAATTCAGTCTATAAGAACAAGACATCAAAAAGGAAAAATGGTTGGTCTAAAAGAAGACTTTGGAGTTTGTTCATCACTTTGATAAGGGATATGATCATTTAAAAGCATTCATGCCCTGGGATAAGAATATGGAATCTTTATTGACAATGTTTGAAGATAGTATGCAAGCCTTAAATCAAAAGATAGAAAATGTCATACAAGCAGAGCTGGAGAAGGCTAAAGAAATTTTGAATAAGGTTATCCCCACTAGAGGAATTCCACCAGGAAATTATGTCTTGCAATAGAAAAGAGGGTATAGTATGGTGTTTCCAATGACAAAGGTAGCCTCTATTTCAAGAGGAAAGAGACCCAATGAGTCAGGTACATAGTTATTGCCCTCTCCCAAAAGGAAAAGGATAGAAGAAGGGGGACAACAACAAGAAGATATCTACTACCCTTCCTAATCTACCCTGCATATAGATGAACAAACAATTGTTGAGCAATTAGTGCAGATGGGAAATACAGGGAAAATTTTTGTAACATCTTAGGAAATGCAAGAAGGGATGCCAAATGCTCGCAAACATGCAGAGATGGATTTGACAGTGGCTAAGTTTTCTACTAAGGAATTGCACCCCATCACTAAACAAGCCAGTGATTCAAATTCTTATCAGATGGTAAATTTGTTAAAGCTAGGGCATTTGTTCAATTTCTTTGAAGAATTCACATTAATAAATTCAAAGAAAAGTGTCAGCAAAAGAGGAAATATCAACCTGAAAAGAGTAAAGATGAGATTGAAGTAGAGGTAAAGTAAGAGATGATAGCTAAATTTGATAAGATCACTCTTGAAGAAGGCTGAGAATTGGTTAGGTAAGAAGGAGTCCTTATTCTTCTAGAATAGGATATAGCTGATGCTATAGTTTTTGATGCGATAAAAAAAGAGACTAAACCAATTCATACGAGTGAATTATCTACAGGTGTTAAATTAAGTGAAGACAATGCAACATTGGTAATGTGGTCATTAAAGAAGAAGGAAAATAAGAGAACTGATGAAAATGTTGAAGTTGAACATTCAGGCAGCTTAGTAGTGAGAAGAGTTATAGAAACATCAAGAGTAGAGGAAGATAGCCTACCATTATAATCTATAAAATTCAGCCTGAAAGTGGCAGAAAAGAAAGAAGAAGAGATTCAAAAGATGAGAACACAATTGGAAATAGTTTTGAAGGTATAAAATGATGAGAGGATAAAATCCATGAAGAAAGACAAGAAAATTGCAATATTAGAAGGAAAACAATTAGATCAATTTTCTCCTCCGAGGGTGATAGCATAGGGTCTACATTAGCCTTCCTCATCTAGCCCTATCATAGAGTTTCCTCCTTCCCCCATGCCATGTAGCCCTACTACAGAAATATACCTAAATTTAGAAAGAGACAGAATGATTGCTGAAAGGAGAAGGTTGGAAGAAACAAGAAATAAGTGGGAGGTTGAAAGGAGAAGGTTAGATTTTCCCAAATCTATTCAAGAAAAATGGAGAGATAAAGAGGGAAGCTTTATGGATAAGCCAAATGAATGATGAATTGGCAACAAGGACAAACATTATTATCACTCTGGAGAGTACACTTTTGTTTGTTCAAACTATTGAACTTATTAATAAGGCCGAGTTATATATTGAATTTTTGAAAGAGGAAATTGAGAAGGCAAGTATCAGTTGGGAGGAGATCAACAGAAAAAAAAAATATGAGGTCCTCAGTTACCCTTGCCCGAGTGATGAGGTGTTCACCTCTTGGAAAGACAAATACAATGCATCCAACCAAGGAGAAGATGATGTGGTGTAAAAACCAACAAGTGGTAGTTCTTCCCAACATTTTAAACATGATAGGTAAAGGCAAAAGATCATACATTAGAAGACCAATGAAACAAACTCTAGGTGGAAAATTATGAACAAGTCAAAAGTAGTTGTAGTAACCAGGTGGTCTGAAGACAAAGTACTTTGGAAAATATTGTAACAAAGTGTTTATCACTTCACTTTTTATTTTGTCTTTTATATGAGTCATCTATTTTGTCCTTACTCCCATTGATCCGTAGATTGTTGCAAGCCTATTCTATAAAAGGATTCCAAAGATCATTGGAAGGGGTTGGAAAATTGGGTATTGTAAATATATTGTAAATTTTTTAGTAAGGGAATATAGCAGAAATTATACTAGACTAGTTTAAAGATTACTAATAAAGTCCAAGGTCTTGTAGCATTTTGTTCAGGTGGCTATCGTTGATTACATCTTGTAAAACTAACTATGATTCTTTATAATGAATACAAAGATCTTGGTTCCAATCTCTCTCATGTGGTGTTCATCTGATGAGTTATGAATTTTCTAATTCATTAGCATAGATCTTATATGTGTGTATGTAGTTTTTGTAGAGTTTTTATCAAGGATAAAATTAAATGATGCTCTAATTGATACATAGAATCATCTAGCTATGCAATAGGATTTCATAATTAGTATTGGTTTTGCATAATTGTGTTCATGGCCTGAAATCTTTGATAGAAATCAACTTCTATATATTGTATTTGTTTTAAGAGTATAGCCCAATGGATAAGGCGCTGACCTGAGACTGATAGTTCTTATATGGTGACATTTCTAGTTATAAGTTAGCTATGTTTCTGCACATATAGACATAAACTCCAATACCTCATATTTTCACAAGTTTTGTTATGTTCTAGTCATCTCATGCTCCATTTTATGGTTGATGTGAAATGGATAATTAGCCACTTATCTAGTATCTCCTGATTATGTTGAGCTTGTGTGAGATTCCTACTTGATTAACATACCATAACATACCTAAAGTGTAGAATTATGGTAGACATGCTTTTCAGTTGGTCATTTTTTCTATATTAGATATTAATTGGAGTTGGCTTCTCTTTAAGATTTTGTCATAAAGTGAAAAAGATGTTTTATAATCATTACAACATAAAAAGGAGACAAAAAAATGGTGACTTCACTTGGGAGTTGTGGAATTAAGTTGCAGTAACTAAAGTAAGGTTTTTGAAGTTGAGCTAGAATTGTAGCCTTCTTACTTATTTTTACAAGTTAGTTAACCATTGAAGTACATAGTTATCTTTGCTTGTCCTAGCGATTTATTTTACTATTGAATATTAGTTGGGATTTTCTTAGCCCCTATTGTTATCTTTAATTTTTGTGAAGTCCCTTTATAGCACAATTTATATTAGTTGGAGTTAGTGTGTAGTTTCCCATCTAAGTGTTGGGTGGTGACTCAAAGAAACATCTGCATTAGTGCTGAGTTATCAATCATTTTACACACACTATCTAAATATGAGCTATAAGTGTACTAGATCAAGGATGAAGAATAATCTTGATGATAATCTGGAAGGTGAGATCCCATCAACTTCCAGAGCTGGAACTTGGAGGCAAAAGAGGAACACGAGGGTAGAGAATCCCATACCACCTAATTAGGAGGAATATGTATTAGAAGTTCATTTGGGTGTAGATTTGGGATTGGGTGTGTATGGTGGCTATTATTCTCAAAGTGAGAGATGAAAATGGACCAAGATATGCGTGGAAGGTGGTCCATAGTGAACCCCATGGACATGATTGAAGGTCTAGAATCAAGAGTAGAGGCGATGGGAATTGGAAGGCCCCTAGTGCTCTGAGATCTCCCTCATCACATAGCCCTTGGGTCTACACTCACAAAAGAGAACTATCCATCGCGCAAGAAACCTGTGAATCTAAAATGAATCTCCTAGATTTTGAGGAAATTTTTTAAGAAGTTGGTGTAATGGATTTAGGAAAATCCAAGTTCTGATTGCCACAAGAAAAAGAAGAGAAAAGGAGAAAGAGGATAGGATAAGACATGCTCAGATAAAATCTAAACAGTTGAAAAGGCAGCTGCAATATTTAGAGGCAAACTATTCCATTGTTGTACCTCAAAAGATTGAATATAAACTAGTTGTCCAGAAATTGTATGATACACAAAAGCCTAAGGACAAGGGTAAGAATAAAGTGGTAGGAATTGAAATAAATGTGCTTGTGAATAAAGGAGGTCCAGTTCATCTAGTGACCAAATTAGATAATGATTTGGAAAGAGATAAAAGGGAGAGGGAGATTATAGCCAAGGAGCTAGAGAAGGCAAAATTGGAAGCTTTAGCTCTGGATATGAAAAAGAAAATTTGTTTTCTCAAACATACCTTTGGTCCTTCTCCATTTATTAATACAAATGTTGAGGTACCTCTGAATTTAGGAACAAATATCCCTCATCTCGCTGGAGTGGGGAGTGTTACCACATCAAATGTTGCATCATCAACTTATAAAGGTACTAATTCAACTCAGAAGACACCTATCTATGCATAAAGGTATAAACAATTTATTTTCCTTGGTATTCCTAGTTATCCAAATAAAATCCCAAAAACAATTAGGGATAAACTTCCAAAATTTGCTGGAAACAATGTTATAACATGTGAAGAGCATTTGAAGAAATTTATTGACATGAAGGATGACTATGAAATTGGACATGATGATATGATGGTGAATTTATTTCTTCAACCACTAATTGAGGATTCTAGTGACTGGTTTAGAGGGTTGGCCCATGATTGTATTGGATCCATGGATGAAATGAAATAATGTTTCAGAGATCAATATGGGGATAAAATCAATGAAGGCTTCATGTTGAATGAGTTCAACAATATAAAGAAGAACAAAAATGAAGAGGTGGTGGAGTTTAACATCAAATTCCAGAGAGAAATGCTCAAATTGTTTCAAGTGATGAGACTAGATGATAAGGTATGTCTCACAACTTATTTAAATGATTTTGATGAAAATATGGGTTACCTCTTAAGAGATAATAATCCTAGGAATATTAGAGAAGCATATAAGATTGTAGTAAACATTGAAACAAATAGAAGAGTCTCAAGGAAAGTGGGTAGCAGAGAAGATTGGAAGCCAACAAGGTTCAATAAGAAAGAGTCAGACAAACCGGAAAATGATAAACCTAAATAAAATGATAGTTTGAAACAAATCCTAAGTGCTTTGAAGGGTTTAAATCCTGGAGAGAATAAGAACAATAAGGCTCCAAATAATGACAAACCATCCTCTGGTAATTTTAATAGACAACCTAGGATGAAGAACTATCCTTATACCACCCAATGGAAAGATGGGAAGCCTATTCTCCCATGGGAAAAGGATAAGTCTGATGACAAGAACCCTGATCCATTACATAAGACTACTATAAATATGTGCAATAATAATCCTTGGTGCATGGCTTTCCAATGTCCTCATTATCTTGAGTATTGTGTCATCGCTACAAGAATACCTGCAAATGATGACCTAGAAGATGATGAGGAGCAGTTGTATGATGAAAGTGGTTGTGTTATGGCTTCTTCACACTTATGTGATGAAATGTTTTATGATGATAAAACTAAATAAAGATCTCCATCTGGCTCATTAAGAAGAAATGAGACATATTATCAGCAAAATACTACTGGTACAGAGCGTGGGAAATTCATAACATGAGATGCAATGCTGAAAATGGTGATGAAAACCCTATTTATAGGAGATCCTCTAATGAATAGATTGCCCAAATTAAAACATATATGGTTAGTCAAGAAAGGGGTAAATATAATTTGAGAAATAGAATGGTTGGAAATGCCGATGGAAGACCTGCAAGTATGTTTGTTAAAGATACCAAAACAAATACAAACAACCA
Organism: Thuja plicata; assembly: GCA_018584345.1. Taxonomy (NCBI): domain Eukaryota; kingdom Viridiplantae; phylum Streptophyta; class Pinopsida; order Cupressales; family Cupressaceae; genus Thuja; species Thuja plicata. The sequence goes on along the minus strand of MU227636.1, from coordinate 162,622 downwards.
CAAGAAAAAGAAAAATAGGCAGAGGATGCTAAGAAATTATTTGTTAGAAAAGAAAATAAGCCTACTAGTCCAAATATTTTGTACAAAGAAAAATAAAAAACAATAGGAAATCTTGTTTCCCCCCTCCAAATGAAAGTAAACAGCAAAAGAGGGATGTGCCCAAGTTAGCTTCTCAGGTTGAGGAGGAGGACTGTGTAAGGGAAAATCAAGATATATCTTCAATGTAAAGTATACCCCTATTGATATGGGGAAAATGCTATCTCAAATTATTGTAAAGGTTCCTTTATTGGAAATGAACAGAATAGGTGAGCATAAGGAGAAGGCTTTAATATGGGTAAAAGGTGTTACTTCTACAAAGATTATTGGACCAGAAAAAAATAAGAAGGTGATAGAATCACAAAATGAATTTTCAGGTAAAATAAAGGATTCTGATGAGCTTGTTTCAAAGATTCCCCAAATTTTCTTGGAGACAAAGGTTTTTAGTACTCTCTTAGGGACTGTGGATCCCTTTTTCCTAACTTTTATTATAAATGGAAAAATGTTAAAAAGTTGTATGATCGATTCAAAGGCATCTAATACTATCATGCCTGTTGAGGTTATGAAATCAATGGGATTGAAGGTAGATACACCCCATGGGATATATCAGGCCATGGATTCAAATAAGTGTCTTTTATTGGCACTATCTAAGCCCCGCCTTACATGTCGGCTGCTTACTCTGACAAAGTATTAACAATGAGTGTATTAGTAGTGGACATTCCCCATCAATAAGGGATGTTGTTATAAAAAAAAGTGGAGTGCTTCAATGGGGGGAAGTATTCAATGTGATTTATCATTTTCTAATTTTAACATTGCTAGTGAAAACATTAAGGTGTCTAGAGAGACCAAAACTCCTCATATGATTGAGGAAGAAGAGAATGAAAACATGAATTGTTTCTTAGACACTGAGATGGGATCTTTTCAAGTACAAGAAAACTAGGATAAAGGAAGTTTCCAACCTCCATTATTATCTGAAGATGAAAATAATTTATCTAAACAAAATAATTTATGGGTAATGTATTTTGATGGTGCTAGTACTAGGGATGGAGTTGGTGTTGGAGTGTTGTTGATAGCTCCCATGGGAAAGACTTTCAAATTCTCATTTATATTGTCATTCATGTGTACAAATAATGTTGCATAATATGAAGCTCTATTAATAGGTATGAGATTGGCTTCAAGACATGGAATAAAATGTCTCAGAGTCATTGGAGACTTTGAATTAGTAATATCTCAGATTAACTCTAAGTATGCTTCAAAGAATCATAGATTGAAACAATACAGAAATGTTGTATGGGATGAACTTGAAATTTTTTATGCATTTGGTATTGATTGGATGGACCGAAGCCATAATAAAATGGAAAAATTTCTTGCAAACATATCTTTGAGGCTGGAAGATATCACATTTTATGGGATCTCTAAAATAGAGGTTCAATCTAGGCCTTCAATACCTGATAATGTGGAGAAATGGCAAGTTTTTGATGATGATGTGGACATCATGAGATTCCTGCATTATGAAGGAGACTTTAGAGACAAATAAATTGATTTCAGTTGATATGTGGAAACCCTGGATGGAAAAGATACTATCTTAGGAAGAGAATTTTTAAATCTAAAGTCAAACAAAGTACCAAAAGGACTGGTTGTGCTTGAAAGGGATTTTGACAACAAGGATAAGCCATATTCTATTAAAAGTGTGAATAGACCTGAGGATTTGGAAGAAGTGAATGTAGGAACAATTGAGGTTCCTAAGAACTTATTTATTGGAAGGAAAATGTCACCCAAAGTGAAAGAGGACCCGACTAATCTAGATTGAGGAAATACAAGAAGGATTTTTCATGGATTTATGATGATCTCAAAGCATATAATGAAGATTTGTTTCAACATGAGATCTCTCTGAAAGATAATGATAAACCTTTCAGACAGAAGCAAAGATCTATAAATCCAACATTAAGACCCAAAATGGAACAAGAAATAATGAAGTTGAAGGATGCGGAGATCATTAAACCAATCAAACATTCTTCTTGGGTTTCAGATTTAGTCCCTGTTAGAAGAAAGAATGAAGATATTAGGCTATGTGTGGATTTTAGGAATTTAAATGTATCATCCCTCAAAGATAATTATTCTCTCCCAAATATTAAAAATATGCTGCAAAGGGTCACTGGCTATGAGTTTATGTCCATGATGGATGGATTCTCATGATATAATCAAATAATGGTTAAAGATTCAGAACACTTCAAGGCTGCACTCACTACACCTTGGGGGACATATGTTTATGTTAGAATGCCCTTTGGCCAGATAAATTTTGGGGCCACATTTCAGAGAGCTATGTATGTTGATTTCTCATATTTCTTGCAAAAAAATTTGGAGGTTTATCAAGATTTCCTCACAACATATTCTAAAAAGGAGGAACAACATTGTGAACATTTAGAGAAATTTTCTAAAAGAGCTCTTGAATTTGGGATTTCTTTGAATCCTAAAAAATGTACTTTTGGGGTGACACAAGGTAAGTTATTAGGACACATTGTCTCAAAAGAAGGCGTTAGAATTGACCCTGAAAGGGTAGCTGATATTGATAAGGTGCCACTCCAAAAAAATGTAAAAGGTATTCAATATTTATTTGGTTAGGTGAACTTTCTCGGGCGTTTTGTTGCAAATTTTGCTGAGAAAAGTAGGCCAGTTTCCAAGATGCTGAATAAAGGTGCAAGGATGGAATGGGATGGAGAAGCCACATAGGATTTCCAAGACATAAAGTAGGCTATCAAGGATGCCCCTATCTTAAGAACTCTTAAATATTCAAAGCATGTGAATATATTTTTATTTGCATCATACCATACTATTGTTGTTGTTTTGTTGCAAAAGAATGAAGAAGGGTTTGAGAAACCTATTGCCTTTTTCAGAAAATCCTTACAAGCTACAAGAACTTAAATATGACATAAATGAGAAGCAGACTTATGCACTGGTGAAAGCTATTAAAGCTTTTAGGTGTTATCTGGTAGGTGTTATAGTCATTTCTTATGTTCCTTCAGTAGCAGTGAAAGACATCTTCACACAACAAGAAGTGTCTAGAAAAAGATGCAGATGGGTCAACACGATCCAAGAGTTTAATATTGAAATATAGATCACAAAGTTGGTTAGAGGCATGGGATTAGCCAAGTTGACAGCTAATACAAATTTGGATTCAAATCATATAAATGCCTTAGAGGAATAACATAGGCCTTGTATATGCAGTCTGGAACATTTTGATTGGTATAAAAATATTATTTATTATTTATAGAGAATGAATTGTCCACCAGGTATGGATGACAATAAAAAGAGAACATTGAAGTTGTAAGCTATATGTTTTTTTTTTTATCAGAGATGAGTTGTGGTGGAGAAGTCGTGAAGGGATTCTACTGAAATGTGTTGAGGAACAACAGGCAGACACAATTTTGCATGAACTACACAGTCAAGTATGTGGTGGTCATTACATGGAAAAAACCACTGCACACAAGATTCTGAGAGAAGGATTCTGGTGGCCTACCATTTTAAAATATGCTCATCAATTAGTAAAAAGATGTGACTCATGCCAAAGATTTTCAGCTAGATTAAAATTCTCTGGTAATGTACCTTTAACACTAGTAGAAGTACAAGCTGCTTTTCAACAATGGGGTATTGATTTTATCAAAGAGATAGAAAATAAATCTAGTGGGGGAATTCCTATATAATAGTGGCAACTAACTAGTTTATTAAATGGGTTGAAGCAATCCCTACCAAAAAGGAAACTAGTAAAGTAGTGATAGAATTTTTGTTGAAGCATGTTGTCATAAGATTTGGTTGTCCAGAAACAATAGTATCAGACAATGCCATGTGTTTTAGGTTTGAAGAATATATCAAATTTTGTGTTGAATATGATATTCAGACATCCTACTCTTCACCTTACCACCCAAAAGGAAATGGTCAAGCATAATTGACCAATAAAAGCCTGCATAAGATCATTAAAAGAGTCTTAGAAAAAAATTAGAAAGCATGGGACTCAAAGTTGACAATGGCTATCTCAGAAGCTAGAGTGACTAGAAAGAAGGCAATAGGATATGCTCCTTTTGACCTAGTATATGGAATATAGGCTAGACTGCCTCAAAATAATTTGATGCAAATGTACAAGTTTGTACAAATGTATGATGAGGATATTAAGAGTGACATGCAATTAAGAATTAATGATTTAATTGAGTTGGATGAGACTAGGAGGGAAGCTTCTGCAAATAATGTTAAACTCCAATTACAAGTCAAGAGCCTGTATGACAAAAGATCTAAGCCAAGACACTTTGATGTTGGAGATTTTGTACTAATGTGGAATGTCAGATTCGAGGATAAAGGGAAACATGGGAAATTTGATCAAATCTGGCTAGGGCCATATATCATCCATTAAATGTATGGACAAAATTCATATATATTGAAGGACCTAGGAGGAAACATTCAATAATTTCTAGTTCATGGACAATCTTTTAAATTGTAATTCTCTTGAAGTCTCTTTTTCCATGAACAGTAGGTTGTGTATATATTGGTTTTCTGCAGTTAGTTTTTTTATGTTCCTAGAGTAGTTTAATTTCCTGTTGTGTGAGTAGGTTAGTTTTCTTTTGGTCAGTTTGGTCTTCTTTCCCTTGAGATTATGGATTCTTGCAATACCTAAAGGAGGTATTCATCCCCAATTAGAGCCACTATTATATCTGTACAAAAAAATTTCCAAACCTTTTGAATTATGTATTTAAAAGCTTCAAGATAGGTTATGTGTGGTTCAAAACCCTTTTTTTGGTCATAAAATTTTGGAGTCGTTGGTTTAAAACCCTAAGTTTCTAGGGAAATTTCTAATTTTGAGTTACTTTATCTTTCCACTTAAATTCTTATAAATGCACGTGTCCATTTAGACATCCGGCGGGGCCATATTTTATTATCCTATAGACTTGGCACTTTAATTATTTCATTTTACCCTATGTCTAGTCACCGTGGTATTTTAAAATATTACATCCTATATCATGCTACTATGTCTAGATCCAAAGGCTGTCGTATTGCCTTAAGGCAAAAGATGATGTTAATCTATCAAATAAGGCATTGCGCCTTGCAGCCACGTGTCTCTGGCGAGTCTGGTATTTGTTTAAAAGTTATGATAAATGGAATGCAGTTTCAATTTAATCCAATGGCTAGCGCATTTCATTAAAGCTCAAGATGTGATTGATTTATCTATCAAGGCAACACGCCTGATTGACACCTATCCCTGTGGGTCTAGATAAAGTCATATAAGTCAAAGTAAAAGGTGCACAACTCAGGTTTAATCAAATGACTAGCGCATTGCCTCAAGGTTAAAGATGAGAAAAATCTATGTATCAAGGCAATGCCCCCGAATGACACCTGGTATATAGCAGGCCCTGTTCAGCGTTTGAAGGACAAGTAAAGATGTTTTAACTTAAGTTTGATTTAATAGCCAACGCATTGCCTCAAGTTTAAAATTGATCAAGATCTACCTATTAAGGAAATGCACCTTACTGCCATGTGTCCTAGCCAGGAGTTTAAACCTGTAGTTAGTAAAAAGGGATGATTAGGTAATCTACGAGAAAGTTAAGATATATCTAACGGTTGGTGTATTTCCTTAAGCCAAAAGATGCTCAAGATCTATCCATCAAGGCAATGCGCTTTCCCGCCACATGGATAATTATTGGGACCTAGTCGGAGGTAAAGAAACTAAAAGGCACTGCAAGTTGATTTTGATCCAACGACCAATGTGAAGCCTTAAGGAAAATGTGATCAAAATCTACTCTTCAAGGCAATGCACCTCCCCGCTACGTGTCCCAACTGATGGCAATTTTCATTAACTATTTCTAGCCACAGGATGTAATTAGGAGTTGCTAAGATCGACGGTCAGGATTTAAACTAGAAAAGTAAAGATTTCTTGAGCCATTGGGCCGCAAAGTTTCAAATGAAGAAGAAAATAATGTCAAAGCATGTGTCCATCATAGAAAGAATTAAATGCTAAGCCTAGTGGAGATTAAGTATAATATTGTTGTCAAATTTGGGAAAGTCATAATTAACAAAGTGATTTGAAGCAGAGCTCAATTGCAGAATTTGCTATCTGTGTCCAAAATTTGCAAAATGAGTAAGTTTTTCTGTGAATACATTTCTAAGTAATTGTGAATTAAATTTGCATTAGGGTTCTCTGTTGTGAATAGATTTTCTAAATATGAAAATTTTATCTTCTTGTCTAGAAACCCTAAATTAAAGATGCCACCTAGAAGAGATACTTCAGGGAAAATTAATTACCCAGAGAGAAATGTATTTGATGATCTGCTACAACAATTGAATAGTTCAACTAATGATATGACCAAACTAAAAATCACAGTTCCAACACATCCTTGATTAAAAGTGGATGAGGGTTTGTATGATGAGGGCAGATGGGTACGAGATGCCAAGATCAACACTACTGGGTTGGGTTTGTTCAAGCTTGCTTTTAGCTAGAGGAATGCATTTTCCCCCAATGGTAATATCTGGCAGTTCGATGTTGGGAAATTAATAGTCCCCGAGGTTTTCATGGATATAGATTTATTGGTACAGATTGCAGAGAATTATGGTAGTGTCTCTAGGGTTCTCAAAAATATAAATGGTAATGTATTAATAAGTATTAAACCTAAGGAGATAAGGAAAGTTTTTAAATTAAATGACCCCTCTGTTAAAATGGAGGACATTGATTTTGATCAATTCAAATAGGTTTATGAAGCCCAAAGAAGTTACCTTAGGACTGAGTATTTAAAGGAATTTTTCAACAAGATAGGAGGCTTGATCGTGGTAGGTCGTAATACCCTAGAGCCTTTCAAATTATGTTGTTTCAATGTAAAGTCTAAAGGAATGTACAGTGCTCTTTGTCATATTTTTAGAGAGGATAAGGAAACAATGATGCCTATCCATTACATGTTTATGATGGTTCAAATTCTACACCCACACTAGGCCATCATTTTTTACTATGCCACTCATGTATTGCTTAATTGATTCACCAAGGGATGATAGGTATAAAGGATGCCAAGGTTTCCAAGCCATTTGGATGGTATTCCATGTTTATGCACATGATCCTATACAAGAATGTTGAATATTTTGAGGAGGAAATGAATCTGATGACATTCCAAGATGATGAGGAAATGTTTGTCCAATTATGGAGTGCAAATTTATCATGGGACAGAAAGGATGCCAGCTCCATTAGTTTTGATAGGTTCTTTGCCTCCAAACTCAGAGCATTTTTATTTGTATATAATCCAAGGATTCATAAATTTATGTTAAACCTTTTAAGAGCACAAGAGTATGTTAAAAGTTTTAAAATAGTGTACAATTGGGGTGACATTATTCTATACCCTGTATCAATAGTATTCAGAATCTATGGTTTCAGCAAAGTTCCAAATATACTCCCATATCAGGTACCTCTTAAGGTACGTGTTGCAAAGATAATCAGACAAATTGGTGGCCTACGAGAGGAGGCTTTGATAGGAAATTGGTGGATAAAGTTTGGGAGACATGGACAACCTTAATAAAATAATAAGGATGATGAACAGTTCTTATACTATGACATCTCCAGTTATAAGTTGGCTATGTTTCTGCACATATAGACATAAACTCCAATATGTCTCATATTTTCAAAAGTTTTGTTATGTTCTATTCATCTCATGCTCCATTTCATGGTTGATGTTCAATGGATAATTAGCCACTTATCTAGTATCTCCCGATCATGTTGAGCTTCTGTGAGATTCCTTCTTGATTAACATCTTGAGGAATATTTGAAGGTGTTAAAGGGTGTCCCTCCCTTGGTTTAGCATAACCTAAAGTGTAGAAGTATGGTAGGCATGCTTGTCAGTTGGTCATTTTCACTATATTAGATAATAGTTGGAGTTGGCTTCTCTTGAAGATCCTGTCATTAAGTGAAAAGGTTGATGTCTAACCATTACAGCATAAGAAGGAACCAACAGATCATTTTTTGTTATTTCTTATGCATATTGGTTATTGGTTATTAATGCGCTATGTAAATAAATTATATCTTTATGCTTAAAAAAAATTTGTTAGAACATATTTGACTTGTGATTTCCAAGGGTCCCTTGGCAGGGCATTACACTATCCGTGATGTTTAGGAACACTACCAACAAACTCACTATCCCTAATAGGACTTGCACAATCAGAAGAAAAGATATAGGTCTACACAAAGGAGCTAAATGAGTGCACATTATTCTAGTAGGCACCAAGAAAATATGAAATGAAAAATATGTAGAATCTCTTGATAAACTTCTATAACCTCTATGTATGATTCAACAATTTTCACTTTTTAGATCTTCCTTATTTTCTTTACTTTTTCTTTACATTCAATTCACACATGCTTCATCACTTCCTCACATACTCTCTCTTGTTGTTCGCATACATTTTCACACACACACACACACACAAGCTTAGCCATAATAAATATAAATAATATTTATCCAAAGTTGGTCATCACAAACACAATCAATAAATGTGGTTCACCCAAGGAGATAAAAGATATCCAAATGCATTGCAATAAGTGATCATTAAGTGATATGATCAAGAAACATGCATCACATATTCACTCTCCAAAGATGGACCCAAATGTAATCTGTAGAAAAGTATTAAAAACCCATTACCATGGCACAACGACATTCTCTAAAGCACATACTACCATGTGAAGCATAGCACACTGGCACAATCACTATTAAATTCTTAAATTTTTGTTCATTCTATATCCTGACCAATAAGAGTTATATCTGTAGACACACAAAAAATATCCTCATGAAATCAATTAAATTAATCTATTTATTAAATAAATATCTTAATTAATTAATAAGCCTCTTCCTCTATTATTTAAATAAATACTATTATTTATTTAAATAATTTACTTAGCCATTTCTATCCTAAAAATAAATTCCTATTTTTTTAATCAGCCCTTTTAACATCTTCTAATTTTCTTATTTATGTAATAATCAACTTTATTTATTTTATAAATTCCAAAATCTCTTCTTTTCATCTCTTCCAATCACCTTTATCCTTATGGGTCAACTTCTAAAACTTAAGATTTGACACTTGTCACATTTCCCTTTATTTAAATTTTATTCCTAAAGTCAATATCCTCTATCTACCATTTAGTCTCAACCACTCAATTTCTATAGCCTATTAATCTCCTTCACTCCCCCCAAAAAACTGCATACTCTCTAATCCTAACAATTCACTTATCACCTCTTAATCCTAGCCCTTGATTTTCATGAGGTACCTATAAAGAAAGACTTTTTCCTATCATTTGAATCTAATGCTTGGTCTTAATGTCCATTCTTATGGGCCTATGCTATCTTACACCCTAGACAATGTTATGAGCATATTTTATTCCATCATCATCATATCATACTAGGGCTTTATTATCATCTAAAATTTATTCAATTTTCAATGAAGACACTTAATCACAAGGCATCACAAAATTAACAAATAATACTCTAACCATGATGATAAATTTATTAAATTTTCAATGAAGACACTTAGTCACAAGGCATTCAAAAAATTAACAAATAATATTCTAACCATGATGAAAATGCATTTTGTGTGTAGAGAAAATTGGAGCTGTCAATCGCGAAAATACACATACTTTTGACAGGAATTATTGTAGAGCATAAGAAACATAAAAATTAAGAGACGGAATCCAACCTTAAGGCTTGCGGGACAATTATCCAAGTGTTTTTCTAGTGTAATGCCACGTTTCTCCAACTTGTCACCGCCTGTGAAGATAACCACCATGTTGTTTATGATCGTTGGCCCAAACAAAATTTCCAAGCTATCTATTACTTCTGCTTCTTCGTCCGTAAACCTATTTATAACAGAAACTACCAGGAGAAATCCATGCACCCCATCCTTTGCAAGGTTTATGCACTGCACAATTTTTCTGTCAATGTCTTCTTTACGTGAACTTGTGTCAAACAGGCCTGTATGAAAACAAGTTTAAATAAAATTTATGAATACAATTTGTATAAGACAGCAAAAATGCTTAGCTGCTTACAAGATATTCCACCTCTTTCTTCCCAATTAATGAAATTGCAACCTTGTCTAATTTTTAATAACTAATACATATACATTTCCATATTCAGTAAAAGTATATTTGAAACTTTATTGACCTACATAGAGCACTGTATGTTGGTTAGACATAAACTATTATTAGTTTTACTATATTGGTAACTGGACGTTTGGAGATATTTTAGATGTTTTTATGGACTGTTTTACGCTCTATAAGAATTTTTTTTTTACCTTTGCTTCAATACGAAGTAAGTCTCAAGTCTGAATTAATGTAAGATAGATACGTTTAGAATTTAAAAAGTGCTTTTATGGTCTATGTTGTTTACTTAATATTTAGTAGAGAAGTATAAATATAAGTTGTCATATAGTATGAATATTAAATTTGTTTATATATTCTTTATATATAAAATATGTAGAGAGGTATCAATATTGAAATGTCTATTGCATCCTAAAAATTCAGTGTTTTATACAGACACACACACATACACAACCTAGTAGCCGTTGTAGTGCAACATAGACGATACTAAAAAAATTTAATATATAATATTTTTGTATGAGGATTATAGTTAGAGTTAGGGTTTACATCATGGTTAGTATTATGGTTAGGGCTAGGGTTTGTATAAGGATTATGATTTAAGGTTATGGTTAGGATTAGAGTTTAGGATGAGGATTATCGTTAGGGTTAGGGTTTAAATCATAGTTAGCATTATGGTTAGAGTTAGAGATTTGATTAGGGTTAGGGTTTAGGATTAGAATTATAATTATAATTATGATTATGGTTAGGGTTCAGTGTTAGTATGAGGGTTTTGGGATTCAGATTAGGATTAAGGTTTATGGTTTAGGATTAGGACCACCCTACTACTAGTTTGGATACCCCCCCCCCCCCCCCCAATCAAGTTGTAGGTGAGAGGCTAGATGATTTAGGTGGGTGGGAGGAGGAGGTCAAGGCCTTGCTATTATAAGGGGCGCCTCTCACCCAACCTCACTTTATATATATTTATAGTAGTGGATGCATACAAGTTAACTGAACACTTGGATGGGGTTATAGGTTTAGGATTAGGTTCAACGTTTAAACTAAAGAATCAAGATTATCGTCAGGTTTATATCATGGTTGGAATTAGGGTTATGGTTTAGGGTTTTGATTAGGGTTAGGGTTAAGAAAAGGATTTAACAATCTACCATGGTTAGGATTAGAGTTGGGTTTTGGGTTTGGGTTATGATTTTATTTAGGATTAGGATTTTGGTTAGGGTAATGATTTAGAAAGCATTAAATAGAAGATGCATTCTAAATTACTGTACAAAATACACTTTTAGAATTAAATTAGTGATTTTATTGTGTATGTTTTTCACAAAATTTTGAGTAGAGTTTTTTAAATAAAAGTTATCATTTATTCTAAATACTAAATTATATATATGTTTTTCCTTTTGTCTTACCATTGATTTTTAGACCGGTTCAACCAATTATTAGTTTCAAAATTTTATTTTGTATCACGTCAAGAGAATTTTTTGTTAACAAATCATTGTGTCAAGTACTAATTGCTTGCCCATTTAATAATTGATGTAATTATAATTATTATTGAATCAAGATGACAAATTACTTGAGAAGAAAAGAGTTAAGGATACTTGTAGTAATAGGTCACGAGGAATCAATTTAGTTGACCAGTCTCTCAATCAATGATAGAGAAATAAAATGGTAGCTATAAAAAGCACATAGAAACTTTACAATATGTTCAAATAGTTCTAAGAGTATATTTCCATTATTTACAAGTAAAAAGGAAACAAATGATTCCTAAAGGGCTCTAGAAGAAGCTTGCAAATGTATTTATAAAGTAAAATTTATTAATTTGTACAAACTGAATAGAGAATTTGATAATTTAAAGATGCAAGAAGCTAGGAAAGTGAGTGATTATTGTGTAAGAGCAAAGAAATTGTCATTAAAATAGTTATTCTTTAGAAGGTATGATAAAAGGATTTGATATCTCTAATACCTATATGGAAGCATGTTATAAATATTTAAGAAATAAATTATTTCACCTCTCTTGGATTTGATCACCTAGTTGAACCTTCAATGGATCGTGAGAAAATATTTAGAGATTCATTTGACGAAAGTCGTGAGATATTTTTTCTCAACACTATGAATCCAAAGAATTAAGATGGCACTACGAACATAAACAAGAACCAAGCTTGACAAATAGAGGTCAAAATAAAATTTATTCATGAATAAGTGAATGAATAGGAGTTGGTTCAAGAGGAACAATAGATGAAAATTGGATAAAAGAAACAATTAGTCTCATCATTATAACAAGTATGGTCACTCTAAGATAAAGTGTTTATTGAAAGTAGGTATTAAATATAAAAGTATTAATTATACTCATAGGGATCATGGTACTTCTTCAAATAGTTTATTTTTATCTTATCAAAGAGTTAAAAATATTGTTAAAGATGTGTGAAAGCATAGGAGTTACTAGACTAGATATATTGTGAGGATTGGATTGGTGCCAGCTACTGCATTTCCAATTTCGGTCGAATAATCAAATGCAGTGTTTGCATGTGCTAGACACTATAACATAAATCATAGGAGAGTATATGGACCTTTTGTAGATATTATCTTGGATATCTATCCTACTCCAATTGAGAAAATCTTTGTCATCCCCACCAGTGAAGACTTCTAAATATTACCATTAATAGAGGAGAATAATATTACAAGACCTACAAGGACTCAATTAGCCACATCAATAAAAACATTTTAGACAATTGAAGAAAGGGCTAGCATTTAGGGAAATTGAAAATAATCTAATGAAAATTATTGGATGAAGATTCTAAGGATTTAGCTACCCTCTTTAGTAGGATAGTTGCTTTTCCAAATGCTAAGGGGATGCATCCATAGATACTCTTGTTCATGAAAACTATCATCAATATGAAAGAATAAACTCATTTGGAAAAGATGATAAGTGACAATATTCATTCATAACTACTCAAAGTTAATATTGATCCAAAAAATTTATGTTATATCTATTAGTTCTATTTACCTACAACACAAGACAGTGAGAGGAAGATTTGAACCCTAAGTGAAAAATCACTAGAAAAAGCTTATTGATAATTACAAAATGAGAATGAGAGTTTATTGGAGTATGAAGTTAAAACATACTAAATCAAATTTTGAAATATTTTTTTATAGAAGGCACCAATCCTAAGAATAATCAAAATAAGTTGAGCCCTTGTAAAATTCAAAGACTATTTTTTTATATTCTCTTTCACAATGTGGTTTTTTCTACTGAGGAGCTATAATACATGGATTACTCAGGGAGACATCTGATAAAAAGATACAAAATTGGATCTCAAAACTATACTCAATTGATCTAGTATCAAAGTAGGATAGAAACATGTACAACAACAGGAAAGTGCTTCAATAAAAATAAAGTCGCCTCCTCCTAAAAAACCATCTACCCCAATATATCCTACGTAGAACTATAGATTAGTCACATACAGAATCCCAATAAATTTCCAGAGGCTCAAAGAAAAATGAAGAACTCAAAAGGTAGCCACAAAAGAAAGGATAAGCATACCACTCATGCAACTATGACTACTGTAGCTAGCCCAATTATGCATGATACAACTAGGTCAGTTGGAATTAAGATTAAAAGTAAGGAAATTCTCTTGGATATCTTGAAAACCTAAAAAAGGTTGAATAGCAATCCTAAATGAATAAAAATTGAATCTTCAAAATATGGGGGAGAATATGAATTTCAACTCCAAAGATAGAAAAACAAAGGTTGAAAGCCTTGAGAGAACAAGAATGGTATGTTCCCATTACATATACACAAATTGAATAAGTAGGTTCTCGTCTAGATCTTCCCTCAAAACAAAAGGAAAATGATCCTATCCCTTCCTCTAGACAATAAAAACTAAAAAATGATATCTTTCAAAAGAAAAATGCAAATAAATTTGATATAGAAGATGTTGAGTAGATGAATAGATAAGAGGGAATGAGGTCTTGTTGATGAATCTTGGACAAAGAAATGACTAGTATGAATATAACATGATGGAACAAGATCTTTCTAAATATATTTTTAAAGAAGAAGAAGCTACAGACAAAGGTTTGGAAGGACACAATGAAAGAAAAATATTTAGAATGATAAAATTAGGATAGTTTAGAAATACACCATTAAATTTTTGTGGGTAGAGGTGCTAATAGAGAAGAAAATGCAAATGAAAAATGTAGGTGAAAATAAGTTTCTCAAGAATACCAAGAAGATGATCTACATGAAGAAATACACATGGAGGAAGAATATAATTTGATTGGAGGAAAATAAGAACCAAAGAAAGATGAGCCTTCACAACAATGTCTAGATAAACTAAAGAAGGGATATGATCAAGTAGAACATATTGAACAAGAAAAAGGTTTTGATGAAGAAAATTAGGAAATTAGAGAAGATGAATCTAGACAGAAACATCAACACGAAGGGAAAGAGAATAGAGAAAAGGAAATAGAAGAGGAACAAGATGAAATAGGTATATGAGTATCAAGGACTCTTTTCAATATTGCACCTATTTGGATAGCTTAAGGAGTACAAAAAAAAGGAAGTAAAAGGAGTTAAAAAAAATTAAAAATACATTTTGATCCTTAGAAGAGAATTTAAGACTCTTTAGAGAAAGAAAAAAGGGAGAAGGATATTTTTTATAACAACATAAATACATAACCACAAAAGGGATCAAGTAGATGTACATTTAGTAGAAAAATTTCAAGAGAAGATGCAACTTCAAGATTTTTAGATGCGTGATATAGACTTGGGAGTCCAAACTACAGAGGGAGAAAGAATTCATTTTGGAAAGTGGTAACTACCATTTTTGAAAGAAGAAAAAGGATAAAAAGATAACTAGGAATACAATGTATGAAATGAAGAGATAAAAAGGTATATGATCATCCCTTGGGACCCTTGGATTATGTTGGCCCTTATTTAAGTCTACAAATTGTACAAAGTTGAGAGACCAGGATTCAAGGGAAGGATAAATTTGTCATAGTTGCACTCAATTAGCATTAGGACATTAACACTTCATCTAATGAGGTAACTCAAGACTCTTGACATGTATCATTTTATAGTTGGGAAATTAAATATTTTCCATAATGTGATTATAGAGGAGAAGGAAGAAGGAATTAGTATAGATTAGACTATCCTCATGTGGGAGGATTATATTCCTATTGTTCACATTGTTAAAACAATGATATAGAAGAATTACTTAGGACACTAGTACTAGATATTTCCAACAAGAAGATGAATTTGGATAATATAAGAGTAATAAAGATGAAAATTAATAAAAGTTGAAAAAAATCAAAGATGAAATAATAGAAAACTCTGAATCTTCCAACACCTTTCTACAAAGAGTAGAAGAATTTGACCAGCTAATTTTATGTATAATTTGGGTAGAAAAATCAAGGATGAGAAGTGTCAAATAAATTATCAAAGAATTCAAGGGAAATTTTTTATGGGGAATGCACCAAGAAAAGCATTGACCACGTGATGGATATCAAAAAAGAGATGAAAAATATGTAAGTTTAACTTCCTCAATTTGAGGATAAGAAAAAAAAGTGAAGATTTTTTAGAATAGCTAATTTGTTAAGATTAAATTGAAGGAGTCTTAGAAGACCTAATATGTTAGGGCCTTCAAAGAAGCATTCCCAAAGGTCATAGCATATTCTTAATCACCATTCTTTTGTGTTTTCAACAACCAAGTGAGGCTTAGAAAAATTTTGGATCAGTACAAAGGGCCAAATTGCACCTAGTCTTTGTTAACATGGTACCTTAGAGAGTGCGAATTTAGGTCAAAAATTTAATTCATTTGTGTCAATTCCTATCTCCAAGCTTGCATGCGAAATCAATCCTCAAAACAATAGTCTTGCTCATGATTCTAGGGAATGCTTTTTCTAGTTTCTGCTTTCCAAGTAACTTGCAAACCGCTTTCATGAGGCATTGGTCCAATTAGTATATGTTTAGGAGTTGTCTTGAAGTATTTTTTTATTAGTTTTCCTTTGAGTTAAGCGAATAATCATGCCAAAATCCCTAGCTATTGGTTGGTGTATTTTAAATGTAAAATCTATGTAAATTATTTGATTCTACATTGGTGAGGGTTGGAATTTCAAACGCAAATCTTATTACCAAATTGTATTGAATTTAGTGAAAAAATTATTGTTTAACATTGTGAATGTTAAATTTAACAATTAGATTCAAAACAATTAGGGTTAGAATTTCCAAATGAAATCCTTATTTTCATTGATTATCTCATATGTTCTTGAATCAAATTGATACCTAGGTTGAATCTCATTTCAAATTGTCTAACAAGACTTCTTGTCACATACACACATAGGCAATAGTCTCGTGACTAGATGAATTTTAAAAAATTAATTGACATAATATTTCATTGATTATTGCATTCGGCATGTATGAATTGTGAGTTTCATGTTTGTGCATATGTAGTTTGTATGATTTAGCATAATCATCTATTGTAGTAAGTAATTGTGGTTATCATTATTGTCTTGATTAGATTTATAAAAATCTCTTATTTTGTTAATTCTTTCATGTTTAGTATTAATGTAAGATGTTGGAATAGAACTATTTCATTTCCAAATCTAGCTTAACAGATATTATGATTACAAATAATAATTTTTGTTTGAAAGAAAACTTAACATCATCTTGTCATAGTTGAAGCTCAAAAATTACGAGCATGGACTCCTTAAATAAAGGAACGTGTCAATTGACCAGGAATTGTCTTGCATGACTAACATAGCCTAAAGAAACCATGGAGTGATTCCATCTCTTTTCTAGAGATGGAATTCATCTTTTAGCTATTTTTCGTTGGCATACTAACACTTCGGTCGAGAGGTCAGAAGACTATGAATATGGTTTAAACCTCAACAAGGATCTCCGAAGTCTCCACAAGAGTCGACGAACCCAAAAGAGGAAGGGGGACTTCTAGAAAGGTATCACCAAGATGGAGACCCAATAGATCCATCAAACAAATCTGCTCCAAGAGGGATGGTGAAATCCAGAACGACTCAAAAACTACGAGTCTCAGAAACTTCCAACATTTCTTTGAAGGTATGGGGAGAGATAACCTGGGGCAAACATTGTTCAGGTGACGAGTTGAAGAGCAAAGCTGACTGAAAGGAGTAAAAATTTTAAAATTCTAGCTGCTAAGTCCAAGACCCCACAGAAGATTCGAACTGCATTGACATCGGTAGTACCTCGTGAGGATCAGTACTAACAGAAAATTGAGAAAGGATAATCCTAGATATAGACTCTATGATAACATCTAGGTAGATAGACTAGCCAAAATATTTGGCTATTCTAGCAATGATATCTTTCTCCTATAACTCTTAGGGTAGACCGGATGGCCTAACCCGAGTTACAATTGTAGTTGAAAGGTGAATTGAAGTGTAAAAACCTATGCAACATTTGAATAAAAGAAGGCTCTGGGTGTCGAAGAACTAATGACAAGCTATATGAATATGTAGACAGTGTTGCTTAAGAGAGAGCGTGAAGAAAAACAACCCTTTGGGAAGAGCAGAAACAAAAAGTTATCGTTTAACAATCCAATGAGTAAAGGCCTATTTTTTGACTGCCACTACTGAAAAGGTCTTTTTTAAAGAAGAAAGAAAAGTGGTTCATTGAGAGCAGAGGACTCTCTTACCTTATCATGAGGCTTGAGAACTTTTCAATCTTTCAATTTTATGTGTTCTAGATTAGGAAGCAAGGAGTCTAGAAGGGAGGAACCACTAACTTTTGACTTGGATGACCCCTCATTCTAACCACCACAGAGCACGTTAGGACAAACATTGGGGGACTCGTTGTTGTGAGCTTTAGATATGACCTTTTATATGCAAAATAACATTGGCTACTAACACTTTTACCAAAGAATCATTGTGTAGATGTATCAAGAGATTGTGAGAAAAGCATGTTTCAACACTTTCAAATTTGAATGGTTTAAATTACACACACTAAAGATTGACTTCTAGGAATCAAAGTGTTAAACACTCAAAAACTAACATTCTTTAGACTTAATATGTTGCTTAGTATAAGTGGTTTAATGACAGCCTAGAATAATTACTAAAAATAGAAAATAATTATATCTTTAATAATATTAAACAAGATTATTTTAAAATCATGAAAATATGTATAGACATTTATATCTTCTTTGAATGAATAAAAATATATTTTATTAATAAATAAAAGTTTAAAATATTGATAATGATTTATTCTTTATTTATTATAAAATTAAATTAGATAATTAAATAATTAAAATTTGAAAAAGATAAAAATATTAATTAATAAAGAAAATTAATTTAATCATCTAATTTTGTTTGTGTGCAATTTTTTACCATACACTTTTTGGAACACTCTATAATTCTTCATTGAGATGAAAGAGCTCTAAGAAAGAAACCTTGATGGTAAAAAATTGCCCACATTTAAATCTAGAAACAAAATTAGATAATTAATTAGAAACTCTGAAAATCTAGTCTTTTAAATTATTTTATTATTAAAAATTTAATCAAATCTTAAATATTAATATTACTTATATTTAATTTAAATTATATACTTCAGTAAAAAAAAATATGTAAAGAAAAACAATCTAACAAATTTATATGTCAAAGGAAGATTAACAATTTTGATATTTATAATTTTAAATCGAAATAACATTGTAGCCAAATAAGTACTAGATGTTAAAAGTTACCTAAATATTAACTACCAAATTTCTTAATCATAGTGCTATTTTTCCGTTTAGCTACCTTCACAGCACCCTTTATATTAATAGAACTCAAATTCATTTACTTCAAACAATAAATTTGAGATAAAGATGTTCTGATAATGTAAGCAGCCAAAGAAAATCTTCTTAAAAATGGTAGAAGAGGAAAAGGTTAAAAACTCTGTACCAGGTGTGTCTATGACATTTATTATTCGGCCATCCTTCCAGGTGCGTGACTCCAACTGACACTCCTTTGTAACAGAAATCAAGCTCCAAAAGGAGGTGAATGCATTGCGTCCAAGGATAGAATTAGCAGTTGAGCTCTTGCCATTGCCAGTGCGCCCCAACAAAACCAGAGTTGTGCTTTTGGCATCCATTCTTAATCTGCCCAATTGAACTCTCACTTAACACACAAGCTCAACAATTTCCTCGGTGATTCAGATCAGACCAACAACATATTATATCAAACATACCAAGCTCAGTAGCATCCAGGTAATTGTAAGCCTGTGATAAGCTTGAATCATACGAAAAGGACAGCTGCTTTGCGTTGGATGTAAACCAAGGTGGCGTGCAACGAATAAATTTTCCAAAGTTGAGAAGACGTAAAGTTTCTGCTTTGAGTATTCTTAACAAGAATGTATTCTAAGATGAGAATGAACCTTAAAAGAAATTGTCCTGAGACAACGTAGGAAAATGAAAAGGAAGCATACCCAACAAAATGAATAAGGCATGCGATTCGACAGATTTTGTCGGAGGTCATAAGCAGGATGTTGCTCTCCCTCCACTGCCCAAAATATCGCAATATTCTCTTTGCTAAAGGGAAGAACGTACCCTCTCATCTTCAATTTAGCATCTAGCTGTAAGAAGTTAGGAACTCTCCCTCCTTAGAATCAATGGTATGAGTTCTATTACTGATTTCATTACCTATCCAAATACTTTTAAGATGCGGATACTGTGAAACGTAGGAGCATTTTTAAGATGGAGGTTTTGTTTTTTGTTTTTTGCTGCTCCTTTTTTTTTTTTCCTTTTTTTTTTTTTAAATTTATAAAATGATGACAACAATTACAAATAAAATATGGGAAATTTTACAATATAAAGGAAATTAGAATTGTTATTTTTTTTTGGTTAAATAAGGGGCTGAAGTGAAGTTATTTATTGAAATAAAGCAAGTAATACAACAATTCACAAATGTCTACAAAAAGTGCATTAACCATCACCAAAAAAGCATATCATAAATTGTCTACTCTATCAAATTTTAGTCTACCATAGAAAAAAACATCTAACATGTAATCTATCAATCTAAGATCGTTATCCACAGATGAGCCAATCAAGTTGCGTTTTGAAATAAGTCTAACTATAAAGATAATAAAAACCTATATGATTATCATCTAGTAAGCAAAACAAAATTAAACTAGGTCAATATTTGTCTCTCAGAAGAAAAATGAGCTGACATCCTTTCCTGTCCAAGGATATGTTTCGTCTTTTTCCCTTGCAACTTTATCTCCATTACTGAGGATGAACTGTCTCAAACCTAGGTGTAGATTGACCAATTTGAGCTTCAGACTCTCTCTCTCTCTCTCTCTCTCTCTCTCTCTCTCTCTCTCTCTCTCTCTCTCTCTCTCTCTCTCTCTTGTTGACTCTTCATTTCTTTGCTCTTGTTGTGGCTCTTCTTCATCGTCCTCTTATTCTGAAGAGTCTTCACTACCTAACGCATCCAAATTCTCATCGCATTTATACTTAAAAACCCAATCCTCATCCTTGTTGATCTTATTGCCAATTGGGTTCCTTAAAATATCAATTATGCCAAGTACTCTTTTCAAGTTTATTACACTTCTCTGCATTATACTTTTCCTCAATTCCTTAAAATCCCACTCCCACTCCCATCCAATCAATACAAACAACCTCCTTGTAGGGCCTCCATAATTTTTTCTTTGAATTCTTACCCCAAGTTTGGCAATATTTCACCATCTCTCATTACCAACACATAATCCATTGGAAAAGGAATTGTCAAATTTTTATCAATGTTGATTATTGCCTTGGGTAGACCAGATAGATATTTATTTTCAAACAATATAACATAGATTTCTTCCTACACAACCTTCTATTTCTCTGCCACTAGGATTGATGAAAGAAAACCAAAAGAGATATTTGTATCTACTCTATGTCTATGGTTTGCATGAATGAAATAAATCCCTAAAATTCTCCAAATTTCATAGATTATCAATCTATATTTATGCTTAATTACCTCTTCAATTCTAGTGTTTGTAATGGAGGCGTCGAAAGTAGTTTTTCTCTTAGGCAGTGTAAGATTGATTGGTGTATCCATGCTTGATTTCTTCCACTCATCTAATAATGGAGAAGGTTGGAAATTAGTCGACGGACAAAGAAGAAATAATAATACCTACATCAATAAGACCTCGAGATAAAATTTCTAATAATAATGACCTTCTTTTCACCTCGAGAATCACTAAATGTTCTTGTAGCTTTTGTTTTACACCACTTTTTCACAGTGTGGTTTATGTATTTACAAGATGGGCTCTACTTTCAAAAATTAGTTGTAAGGCTCTTTTTCACCACCAATATTTCATTCCTTCAATCTTATTTCATTAAAAATCCCATGTCATTGCCTAAAATAATTCCACTTTAATTGCAGTAGGTATATGTCATCTTGTCTTTGTTTGTTTATTTTCCATATAAATTTAAGCCCCAACCAATTTTAGAAGATCTTCTACATTTAGCTTACTTATTATACATTCATCGCCAACCCTTGAAGTATAAATCCCATCATAATCTTCAATCAGACAATTTAAATTCAAAATTATTGCTTTTATAGTTTTTCCACTCTCTCCATATATTCTAATTTAATTTCTTCCAAATGGACACTTTTATTCAACCATCAAAATATACATTAATGCTTACTTCCTACCTTTTTTGTTTATCCATTTTCTCTTCATTTCAAGATGAGAAATGGTTAAATTTTGAAAAAGCACGCCTTCACAATAAACTGGTGCCTTTCTTTTCAATATGAGAAATGGTCAAATTTTCAAAAAAAATATCTTGTTGTGTGCTCCCTATCCAGCACCATCCCATCTTTATTGAATGTTAAACTGATGTTGTGCTTCATTATGTTCGTTCTTCAATTTCCTTATATTTCAAATTATCTAATAGGATATGGCATAGGAAAACCATTATCGTAATATTATTACACTTTGAGTCATTCTAACAACATCTCTTGATCAAAATAATTAGGATGAAGGTGAGTTAGTCTTTTATAGTTAATAAGAAATAGTTTGTTGATATTCATATCAAACCATTCTTTGCAATGATTTTGGAGCCTTGGATATCTTCTTCATCATATAAACCTAATTTTATATGAATCTTTTACTTTCAAAATATATGGATCCAAATCCAAATAGTCATATTGGCTTTATTAAGCATAGCATTAATTTCTTTTCCTACAAAGTTGCCTAGATTAATGCACTCCTAACCACTTGCCAAATATTATTACTCTCAATCTAGAAGACTAACTTGTGTGAAAACATTTTCATCTACACCTAAATTGGATAATCCATCTACTATACAGTTTCCTTCTCTGTAAATGTGGTTTATTGTCACACTATCCAATTTTTCAATCGATTCCAAACCCTTATCAATAAATGATTTCAATCTCAATTTTGGGGTATTCCCTACTCTGAGAGCATTTATAGTATTAGTTGACTCCCCTTCCATTTCAACCCTTTTTAGATCCAAATCTATACATAGAGCTAATCCTTCCAATAAATCTTTAAGTTCTGGAGTATTATTGGTATCAATCTCTAAGGGTTTAGCTAATTTTGCAATAATGTTGTCATTCCAAGAGTGAATTACACATCCTTCTCTTGAGATTCCTAGATTGCCTCTTGAAACACCGTCAAAGTTAAGTTTGAACCATCTTTGTTTTAGAACATTCCATTTACATTGATTCCTATCCTTCTACTTGATTGACTTCCTTTTCCAACAAAAGGATTTTTTAGACAAAACTATTTATTTTTCATGTTATCATCCCAACTAGTGTAGTACCTTTCTTTTTCCCCTTGAGAAAATATTCTTGAATTGACCACTTCAACAATAGAATCCTCCATTTTATTTGTTAACATCTTTTGCTCTAATTTTTTCCCCAAAAATATTCTATTATTTCTTTCCTTCCACATTTCCCAAATCAATAATGAAGCTCATATAACCCAAAGACTACCAAATAAACTATAATAGTTTATCCTTGAACATTCTTGGAATTATGTCATAATATCATTTGGTAATGCAGTTTACCATCCTAATTTGTTACATAACCACTGCCAATATTTTTGAACAAAGGGGCATTTGAGAAGCATATGACTGATGGTTCCTTCATTTTTTCTACATAAGGAACATATGGATGGGTCATGGAAACCATTTTTTTTTAAACCATTATGTCGTTACAATCTTACCTTTTAAAGTTACCCATGAAAATATGGCTACCTTTGGCATACATAGTTTGTTCAAGTATAGATGGATTGAGATTTCTATATTATTCACTCTCTGATGCTCTATTATGATTTTGTATTTTTCTTTAGCATTATAATTTCCAATTTTAGATCCCTTCCATATAATTTCATCTTGATCTTGCTTAAAGGAAATAAATCTATTCTCCAATAGTCTTCTTAATTGATTAGGATCTTGTGATTGTAAATTGAAATCTTTAAAATCATTCCTCTATCATTTGAGGGAGTTATTTAGGTCTATATTTATATAGTCTCTAACATTAAATCCCCAAGATTGTTCACATATATCTCCAATTCTTATTGATTCCATTTTATTGTAAATAATTGGATACCCTCCCCAAGAGTCCTTCCTGGATATTTTTTTGATCATCTACTATATTTCATGAAAGCTGACTTAATATTATATCACTTCATTTAGACATGAAATTCCATATGTGTGATCACCTAGGATAGTTGGGCGTTCTAAATATATATAAATCATTAGAATCTGTCTGATGTTTTCCTTTTATTATCCTAACTCACTTTAGCTTTAGTTCCTTATCAAGTTTCCAAAATAATTTTTCTCCCAATGCTTTGTTCTGTCATAATTGATTTTTAATTCTAGCCCCTCCTAAATTTGTTGGTCTCCATATCTTGTCCCATGAAATTAGAGAATATTTTTTCTCTTCAAATTTTTTCCTTGAAAAAAAAATGTTCTCATATTTTTCACTAAATTGGCATATGCTCCATTTTATAGTGAAATACATGACATTAAATAGATTGGTATTACTAATAAACTTGCTTCCCACATTGTGATTCTACTAGCCCAAGTTAACCAGTTAGCTTTCCATGTCTTCATTTTCATGATCATTTTCTCTCCTATTAAATTCCATACCTTAGTAGTCCTTAAAATTTTATCCAATGTAATCCCTAGGTATAAACATGGTTGTTTTCCTTCCTTGAATCCCAATAGATCTAAAATTTATTTTTGCATTCTTGTTTTGACAAAGAAAAAGAATATTTATGATTAATCTTGATTGATGTGTTGTCAAAGCCATAGAACATAATTTTAGCACCCTTTTAAAATGTAAATCTTATCTTCTACTACTTTCCCAAAGAGCATTGAGTCATCTACAAATTATTGATGAGACATAGCTTATATTGAGGTAGTGACTTTAATACCTTTAAAAATATCATTATTTTGGAGTCTAATCAAAGACCTTCCATAACTATAAAAAAAATGGAGAGTGGGTCCCCTTGGTGAACTCCCTTATAAATTTCAAAGAACCCTTGTGGATTTCCATTTATCATAATTGAAAATCTTGGGTTGGAGATCTAAAATAATATTGAACTGGTCCATGTTTTTCAAAATCCAAAAGCTTCCATAAATTTATATAGAAACCTCTAGGTACTTTGTCACAAGCCATTTTTATGTCTAATTTGATGATCATTCTTGGATCCTTTTCATTTTCCATTCAAGAAAAAAAGAAATACCCTCTTCAATTTGGATATTAAAAAAAATTATTTAGATCCTTCATATTGGATTTTATTCCACCATTTCTTTATTAGACTAAAGAATTCTTTATTTTTCATCCATATGTTCTCAAATTTGAATGGGCACTACAATGGTTTATTTTTCCCTAAAATTTCTAATTGTATGGGAAAATAATCTGAATTTTATTTTTGAGGAATCTAAGATTTGAGATCATAGGGGAAGAAATTGAGTTCTCCTTTAAAGAAAAAATTATCCAATTTCTCAATTGTACAGTTAAATCCTAATCTCCTATTATTCCAAGTAAATGTTCCATTTTCAAGTTCAATCTCAATGAGGTTATCCTTTGTTACCTAGTTCCTAAAGTCCACCTGTTGTTGATATTCCTTCTAAATACCACCCCTTTTATTTCATAAATGTAGGGTAGTATTAAATTGCCCCCTACTACAAATTTGTCAAAAGGAAAGCTTCTAAAGAATAGACTTAGCTTCTCCCATACTTCAACTTTTTTCTTTCACATAATTGGGCCATTGTACTATCCTGAAAAGTTAGCATCCATAATTGGATGCTTTATTAGGACCTATTAGACCACATTTTGGTGATTTCAAGGTTCAAATGCCTACTATACTTGAACCTACAAACCTGCCTATTTTCCTCCCGCATCTTTTAACCCATCCTGACACCTAGTCAAAGTTTGGGCTCATTTTCAAACGTACATAATGTTTCAACAAAATGTTTTGAAAATGTTTTGGCCCCGCCTTTTTTGTCCCAAGTTTGGCATGGGGCCCTATATTAGGGATTTAGTGGGTAATTTGATCCTATGGTCACCCTGGATTATTTTTTAATCTTGGAATGATGAACTGAGTATATAAACACCCTATCTCTCCTCATTTTGACATCCATTATCAAGTGCAAGAATTTTATGATCAAGTTCTCAATTTTTCAAGAAATCAAGAGCAATTGACCAATTAGATTCAAGATTTGAAGGCAATCATCCAAGATCAATTTTATCCAACTCTCCAATTCTTCAAGTCCATTCAATTCAAAGGCAATGTTCTCCAATTGAATCAATTTTCTCTCTCATTATGGCCAATTAGAGGAATTCTCAATCAAGAAATAAGATCCTTCCTTCCATCCACTTTCATTCTCCTTTATTGCAAGCAATTAGCAAGCATATCTACATTCAATAAATAGAAGTGACATTCATAGATCCATGAATTTTTTAGGGCATCCATGATTTGTACTCTACATTTAAAGGTTAGCTCCTTGATTTCAAGCACATCCAACCATCTTCATGTGTATGAGCAATTTCAACATATGTACATGAAGGTTTTTGCAAGGTAAATCAAAAATTTACCTTTTAACATACTTTATGTACCATCCTAAAAAGTTATCACCCATTATTGGTGGTTCTAATTAGGACCTATATCCCCTCTTTTATGATTTCAAGGTATGTTTTACTTGATACTGGCAACCTGTAATTCAAATTGGGGCCTCTATTCATCATCTTGATATTCTCTAGCAAAAATTGGAACAAAATATTAGGGTGAGCAACATTTCAAACATTGTGTACCTAGGTGCAAAATATTCCTAATGTCCTTCACCTAGGTATTTTCCCCTAGATTGGACTCGGGGCCTGATATCAAGGCTTTTAATTCAATTCTTCTCCGGTGGTCCCCCTAGCTTATTTTTACATCTTAAAATGAGGATCAACTTATATAAACCATATATCTCTCCTTATTTTGAAACTATCAATATCCTATAATATCCAAGCTATCACAAGTACTCTCAATATATCAAGTGCAAACATTCATTTTTAGATTTTCAAAGATCATTCAAGAAAGCTAGGTGATTTGAAGATCTCAAGCCAAGGAATTCTTCTTCTTCTTCTTCTTCTTCTTCTTTAATCTCATATAGGTAATCTTTTTCAAGTTGGAGAAATATTTTCTATCCCATGGTGTTGTCTTAGTGGATCTCTCAAATAAGAAAAGAAGATATTTCTTTCTCCATCATTCTTCTCTCTCCTTGCAAGTGTGATCAAGTATTTCAAGAAAAATCAAGATCTAGGGGTGGTATTTATACATATATGTGCATGTTAAGGCATCCTTGATCCTCCATCTCTCTTACAAGGCCAACCTCTACATTCAAGAAACAAACATCAAGCATATTTCATGGATTTGAGTGATACAAACATGCGTCTATGAGGATAAGCACATTAAAATGGTATGGAGCCTTTTTGTTTACTTTATGCTTTATATTTCATATTTCAAGGTTGATTCCTAAGTAGGGTTTTGACCAAGGAAAGCCCTTTTGGAAACCTATTTCTCTATTTTTTTGTGCTAGCATAAGCTAGGAAGTTGTAATTGCATATTTGAGCGAGCTGTAGATCCTGACATGGGTATATTCTGGCTCTAGAATAGAATCACTAGGTACAAAATATTCCAAATGTTCTAAACCCAATTATAGAATGTTCCAAACATTTTTCACCCTTAGAAATAGGATCAGCTTTTTAGGACAAGTAGCAGGCATGTTTTAGGACCCTGATCTGGAAATACAACTGATTCTAGGACTCCCAATTCTAATTCTGATTCTGATTCAAATTCTACACTTCCACTATCTAATTTTCCTCTTCAGTTATGTCATACTAGCGAGTTGTTTCAGATCTTTGTACATTCTCATCAACTTTGACATTTGAACTATTAGTTCAAATTTTTTTCATTCTATATTTATAACATTTGTATGCTTTACTATTTTCACAATATCCAATAAATATCCCTTCATCACTTCTAGGATCAAACTTTCCAATTTCTTCATCTCTCTTAATGTAGCATTTACTTCAAAAAATTCTAAAGTATTTCAATGTAGGAAAATCACCATATGTTCTTCAAAAAAATCATAAAACTCACCAGATGTAAATTCTCCACCTCTGTCTAATATTAGACACTTCAATCCCTTTCCAGATTTTGTCTCCACCATCATTTTGAATATATGAAATTTCTGAAAAAGCTTCTGATTTTTCTTTTATAAATGTAATCCACATCATCCTTTAATAGTCATCAATAAATAGCATAAAGCATCTATCACCATAATATCTTCTTATCTTAGCATGACCACATAGATTAGTATGTACCAAATCCAACAATCCATTTGAAGAATATATCTTATTCTTAAAAGTAGTTCTAGTTAACTTACCCAATTGACATTCTTTACACAAATTGTTAGGCTTCATCAGTTTAGGCAGATCACTTACAACATTAGTAGTCCTAATTTTCACCATATTGTGAAAGTTCACAAGACAAAATCTTATATGCCATATAACCAACTATCACCAATCTTAGAAACCAAGAACTCATTATCAACTATTTTTAAATGAAACAGATTACTTGTAGTCTATGTAATAGATTCAATTAGATCTCCACTACTTCTAATGATTTTGCATACTCCTTCCATGAATTCAAATCAATAGTCTTTATCGAGAAGTTGTCCAAAACTCAACAAGTTATGTCTTAATCCTTCAACATACAAGACATCATCAATATTATTCTTTCCATCAAGAGTAATAGATCTTCTTCCTTTAATCAAATAGGGAGAGTTGTTATCAAATCTAACAACACCTCCATAATCTTAAAATTTCACAAAATTATTTTTATCACCAGTCATGTGATGTGAACATCCACTATAAATTACCCATTCACTTCTTTTATCAACATGTGAAACCAAGGCATTCTCTTCATTAGTATTATATTCTTTAATAGCAATAAACACAATTTCTTCTTCTTCTCTAGACTCATCATCAGTCACACCTTCTTCGGCATATAAACTATTATATCCCTTAGACTGATATTTCTTAGATCTGAACTTTGGCTCCTTAGAAAATTTGTTATAACATCTAGAAGCAATATGACCAATCTTATTATAATTAAAGCATTTCAAAGGAAAATTTCCTTCATACTTACTAAAACCCTTAGGTAGTCTTTTCGCAATCAAGTCTTCAAGTTCATTAATATTCATTTCCTCTTCAATATCTCTTCTTGTTGTTTAGCATAGTGTTTGAAGTTTTCTTTAGAATAAATTTCTCCCATATCATACTTAGTCGCACTAGCTTAAAATGTAGTTTCAACCTTTGGAATTTCCTTACCAAGTGCAGTCATCTTATAGGTACAAATTCTACCTTCCAAATCTTCTCTTAAAATGTTTCTTATAGTCCTCAATTCATCAATAGCTACAACCTTCTCACTATAACACATAGGTAAAGATCTCATAATTTTGCCAACAACTTCATCATGAGACATGGTACCACCAGTACATCTAATTTGACAAACTAGATCATTTACTCTCTACAAATAGGCTGAAGTTGTTTCTCTTTCACTAATATTTATATCCTGATACATTTATTTCAATCCCTACAACTTTGATTTCTTAATAACTTGTCACCTTCATAAGTAGTTTCTAATTTTGTCCATACCTCATGTGCAGTCCTCAATCCATAGATATGAGAATATTCTTGTATAGTCAGAAAATGGAAGCGCTTCCATTTTAGAATTGTTTAGCCTTCTGAGAAAGTGGTTTGGGGTCTTGAAAAGTGCCTTGACTGGGTTCCTAATCTTAACATGGCTTCCCCCCTGTTCTTCCTTTCTGTCCACCATTTTCTAACCTGATTTCTGCATTTTGGGATACAGACCTGTGTTTCTGGGATTTAGGGACAGGGTTGACCTCCTAGGATAGGGTTGATCTTGACCCTAACATAGGACAGGGTCAACTTCAGCCCTGACCTAGAACAGGGTCGACCTTGACCCTGTCCCAGGGTCCAAATCCTAGGAACTTTCAGTTTCTTGGATGTCGGTCTTTGCAAAAAGTTCTCTCCAGCTTCCAGGTCTGTTGTTTCAGTTTTTGAAGTGATTGATTCCTAGATTATATTTAATATAGGTCCTCTCCTAGGGGTAAAGGCTTAAATGGTGATTTAATTATCCTATGTAGGCCTCCTTAGAAGATTGTGCCCTAGTTTCATATAAAAGGGAGCTTTCTCCTCTCATTTTCTCTAAGTATCATTACGCAATTGAGAAGGATTTTTAAGTGCAATTCAAGAAAGCTAAGGAGAAATATTTTAACAAGAATCCATCCATTCTCAAGCATTCAAGCATCCATTTTTATGAAGAATATCCAATGGAGGCCATTGAAGGATTCAAGCTACATAGTGCCCTTTTGGTGATCTCTCCATCCACCTTCTTCCAAGCCTCTTCCAAATTCAAGAACCCATTCAAGACTTGGTGTTGGAGATCTACAAGCGATTG
>MU227636.1:110519-124947 GCA_018584345.1 Thuja plicata | reverse complement strand
ATATAGTATATATACATGTATGTATATATACACACATGTATATACATACTCATATCTATATACACATGTGTATATATGTGTGTGTGTATATGTGTATATATATACACAAATGTGTGTATATATGTGTATATGTGTAGATATATACACATGTATGTGTATACATGTGTATATACATACATATATGTGTATATATATGTGTGTGTACATGTGTATATATACATGTGTGTATATACACACACATGTGTATATATATACATGTGTGTGTATATATACACATATGTGCATATATGTGTGTGTATATACACATGTGTGTGTACACACATATGTGTGTATATATGTGTATGTGTGTATATGTGTGTGTATATATGTGTGTACAAAAACAAAATTCCAATTCCAATTCTAGTTGTGTGGAACCAAACACAGAATTTGCATCTTCTCAGTCATCTTCCAGGTGAACCAAACAGGACAGCCATATTCTAGAATTCATTTTGAGAATAGCACAAACCTAGAATGGATTCAATTCTAGAATTGGCAATTCCAACATGCACAAATTCCGCCAACCAAACGGGCCCTAAATTTGGTGAATAAAAGATACATCTCTTAATACACTCCCCAACCCTATTACATGATATATCAAAATGCCTAACCCCGAATGCATAAAACCTAAACCAATAGCATAGTATGGAAACCTAACTCCACTAATCAACCTGACACCATGGCATGAACAAACCCTAACTTTACATCAACCCAACCATAGTATAGCCAAGTTGATGTAACTCAAGCTCAATTCTCAACAATAGCTCATAGCTGATATAAACAAATCAATGAAAAGATGGAATGCTTTCTTCGTGGCATGAAGGTAATATCATGGCTCTGTGAAAGGAATGAGGCACTGTGAACTAACATTGCATTAACTTCGTTTGTCAGTGGACTTCAAAACTGGGTAAAACACATTGCATAGTGTTTTTTATCTTCATTGCACTTAGGTTTTTCTACTTTGTGGGGCCACCATTCTTGTTTGGACTTGTAACTTGGAATCCATAATCCATGGCACTAAATCTACTTCGAGAGTATGTGAAGAAGCTCAAGCTTCTCGGGCTCTGTAGGAAATCATGGGTTTGAACTTGATCTGCCATGACATATGGTGCATTTTGTGGATTTATCTGGAGTTTGAGGCTTGTTTGGTTTTAACTTTGAAGTTTCAAGAGCTCAGGCTCTATTGACTATGAGTTAAGACCCAAGGATTTCAATGTGTACTAACATCTGTTGAGTGACTTGTAGAGCTCAGGCTCTAGATAGTTTGAAGCCATAACAGATGGTGCTAACTTTACTTCAAACTAGGACTTGAAGCTAGTAGTTTTTACACAACCACCATAATCTTGGAGAGAATCTAAGCTATGGTTGAGAGGTGTAAAGTGATCAATGAAACATGGTCTCAAAACTAGGCATATCTCAGCCATAGCTTCAGACTCATTCCCAGCTTATGGTGAGCTTAGCACAAAGCTTACAGTGGCTGTGACTTTCTCTATTGAACTTAAAAGAGCTTGGGCTCCATCTCTTATGCTGTAACATGTGACATTTGGCATCCTGTCTACATATCTTCTAGATAAGTTACATCTTTCACTCATGTTAACTCTGCATAGAATGAAAGCACTTTGCCTATAACAAGTTGTAATCCTTTGCATGTTTATTCAAGAACTCATGTTCTGGTACCTCCATCTTTCTAGGGTCTCTTTCATTGCATCTTTTTTAAGCAATAATTTAGGTTTTTTGATATTACTACTCTGCATGTCGAATATGTTGTTTGATCACTTTGAAACTCAACCACAACTCTATCTCTTCTGGTGTAACCCTAAACACTCTGAGTTACTCTTTGTAGCTTTCTTGTTGTCATTCTCTTCATACTGCTCTCTGTGTTAAATTAATGTTAGCAAAAAACAAAAAGAAGATACACCCACATAGCTACTATGGTGAACTTGATCATGTGCAAGTTTGATATGAACTCCGGTTCTCTTGCATGGCTCTCTTGTTTGTATAAAAGTGCACTCCACTTAATGTTTTTAAAACATGACAACACTATCATGAGAACAAAAACATGTTTCCTCTGTTAAGACCGAACCTTTACCTTCATTGTATTGTCTGATCAATAAACATACGGGTTTTTATTTCAAGCATGTTTACAATGTAATAAAAACACAACAACATTCAGTTTTACTAATGAAACTATGAGCATATCATATCCAAATGAAAACATACATGTTCAGAACACTGTGAAAGTGTTGTTCCTTTTAGTGTAAAAACTCTTTGTTCTTTTTAATTGTATATAAGATACTACCCATGGGGTTTGAGCATGGGATCGTGACTCCCATGGGAAATACTCATAACATGAACCCTAATTTAAATATGTATGTCACATAGGTATGACTATATTCCCTATATTTGCATGCATGATGAATATCTCAATACACCAGAATAAGATGTTTTTCCTTAATTACTCTGCATAAAGATATCACTTGAAATTGCATTGTAGGAATGGATAATGTACTCTCTTGAAATCAAGAATTGTTACAGCATCATTTGAGTTCTTTGGATGATGAACACACTATTTTGATTGCTTATAATGCAGTTGTTTTCTGTGAATGTTCTTCTCCATGAAAGCATATAAACATATTATTGCTTCAATTCTTGCTCATTATTTTTACTTGCAGCTCATATTTACATTGTTTGTTCTGTTATGTATCTTCCATCCTTTGCAAATCTTACTATTTTATTAGTATAGATAGAAACATCTCATAACATAGAAAACATGATGATAACCAGGCATGCATTTTCCCAATAATGAATTTCAAAATGAACTATTATGCCTTTTTTACATTTGTATACTCACTGTAATAGCATTATATTCATTTCTCATTTACATCATAATAGTGAACATCTTATCCTTCATTCCTGCATAATCTAGTTCATTAAGAACCCTTCCTTGCTCATGTGTCTCCTGCAGCATCCTGGATCCTTTTCTGCATTTACATCATCTCCCTCTTCATGAATATGAACTGTAACCTCTTGAGATGTGAACAAACTTTCTTGCATGTAATGGCTTATGTGAAGTTTGAGCATGTTCTTGTGACACTCACTGCATTTCTTTTGTTATCTGCATTTAATTACATGATCACCTATTGCACACATACCACCAATCAATCTGTTAGGTCAGCAAATAAAATGAATCAATCAATGTTTGTGAGTGAGTGTCATCTAGGATTGCATTCATTCATGAATGTTGGTTGGTTCATTTATGTTTATTGAACTAACAAGTTGACGTAATTCTGAAAAAAGGTTTCTCAAATAGAAAAATTAAGTCCCTTTCATTCAGATATCTGGTTATGAAAACAAGAAAAACATACAACATAATGATCATTGATAGCAAAAGGTTTCATGTTTAGAACAAGTCCCTTTAATATTATTTTTCAGTTAATTTGGATGCTAATTTCTTTGTTACATTGGTCTCATCAGATTGATATGTAGCTTTAGAAGACTTGGTGTGTTCTGTGTATTGCTTAGATCAAACTGGATCTAAGACCCCTTTTCTCTCTCATGATGTAGGTGAAACCCTAAAGACCTAAATGAAGATAAAGACCTGGACTTGGAGACCTAGGACATGACAAACAACCAGCAAGCATTCAACGAACCACAAGGCAATGCATGGGACCCCTACTCCATACTTCTATCATGCTTTCTATTTTGCAAGCGCACTCTTTTTCTTGACATGAAAAGTGAAATATGAAAAGACACTTGTATATTACACTCAGTTTGAATGCACAATGTAATTGATTAGTTATAAGTTTTGAAATTCTAGAATGTGATCAATATTCAATGTACAATGATGATATTCAAGACAATGAATGTAACAATGAAATGTTAATCAATAATATATGAAGGATAGTATTAATTAGACTCCTCTAAAAATGCATTTTTTTCCTATTTGTAGTTGTTTTTTTGTATGCTACAATTTAGGGTAATAATTTTGGCAACTTCTGCTAGATGTTTGCCTACTAGACATGACCTTTAGACCTTATCCTAGGGCAACAGAGTTATAAAACCATAACCATGGATGCAACCTTTATTGAAATAAAAATGCATCTAACCTAGACTCATGCAACCTAACGACCCAGTGCTTGAACAACACTTATTGGAATGAAACCTAGACTAAACCTAACCCTTAAAGAAAAGCTTGGGGTGAAATCCATTAACTAGAATCTGTATAACTTCCCCATCAGTTGTGGACAACTAATAAGCATTATTTTCCTTGCAAGTTGTAACAACAAAAGGGCCTGACCAAAAATGGTAAAATTTATCATGTTGCCCTGGCCTGCTCTTATATACATCCCACTTGAGTACTAGATCACATTCTTTGAAATCCCTGGGTGTAGCTCTCTTATCAAAATACCTTTTAGTTTGTGTTTTCTTTAATTCCATAGTATCCAATGCCCTCTTCCTTTCTTCCTCTAGTTGCAGAACTTCAGCATATCTCAATTTAAGAGGATCTTCTTCTTCAAACAACAAGATCTAATCAGCAAGTTGTAAAGCTAGAAATTCTATAAAAATAGGCAATCTAGCCTCTTTACCATAAACCAGGACATAAGGTGAATTTCTAATAACCTGTTTAGGGGTTATTCTATCCATCCATAAGGTTGCCTTCAATTTAGAGTGTCAAGCCCTCTTGTTTCCTTGTAGAGTCTTTTTGATGATCCTAATTAGGTTCTTATTTGTAGATTCTGCAAGACCATTACCCTATGGATAATAGTTAGAAGAAGTATTTAAATAAATGCCATTCTTGACAGCCCACTCTATTATTGCTGAACCAACAAAAGCTAGAGCATTATCTGAGATTATTTATTGAGGGACCCAAAACCTTGTTACAATATCATCATAAAACTTTAAAACAACAACTCCAGTAGATTCCTTTAGTGCAACGGCCACAGTCCATCTGGTGAAATTATCTGTGGCAGTTAAGATCCACTTATGTCCTACACTAGAATTGGGATTTATTGGACCTATAAAGTCCACTCCCTATTTATTGAATGGTTGGTCCACAATGATTGGCTTTAATGGTAATGCTTCCAACCTATGTTTTCCTGCAAACATAGCACACTTTTGGCATTTTCTTGCCCATGAATGAGCATCTTTGAATAAATTTGGCCAATAATAGCTAGCTCTTAGAATTTTCCAAGCATTTGTTTTAGGGCTGAAATGCCCTCCACAAGATCCATCATGAAATTCAGATAGAATCTTGCTTTGATCCACATAATCTATGCATTTGAGAAGCATACCAGAAAGATCCGTCCTATAAAGAATATTATCAATTAGAACATAAGGAATAGATTTCAATCTAAAGTACCTTCTTTTGGCTTTCTCAAGTTTTATTGGACATTGACCAGTTTGTAGAAATCTGGTCATATCTGATAACCAAGGTACTGAATCATTGATTAGTATAGAATTACCTTGGGGCAAGGCAGCCTATTGAGTGGTTTCAAGTTTATCTTCTCCTTCTGCCATCTGAGCACATAAACCTTTTCCTCTGACCAGCTTGGTCACATGGATTTGCACATAGTATTCCATAAACCTTTTTATCCATCCATCCCTTTTTTCACTGACATCTTTGTTCAATAAAAACTCTTTAATGCTACGGTGTGCAACCATTAGATGTATCCCATTCCTAGCAACCAAATGCTTATAATTTTTCAAGGCTTTTATAATAGCTAGCACATGTTTTTCTATCTAGAGCTATACTTTCTCTCATAATCATCCATGCCTTTTCTGAAAAATGCAATTGGTTGCTCCTGTCCATCCTCATTCTTTTGCACCAGAAATGTTGAAATAGTATCAATACCACCATAAGCATACAAAAAAAAATCCTTAGAGAAATCAGGATTAGTTAAAGTTGGGGCTGAAGACAAAGCCTACTTGATCTATTCAAACTTTCTCTTTCCTTCAGTAGTACAGCTGAAAGGTACATCCTTTTTTAACATAGCAGTCAAAGGTTTCAACAAATCTACAATATTAGGAATAAAGAGTCTAACAAAATTTATCCTTCTAATGAAACTCTGCAGTCCTTTCTTATGTTTTGGCAATGATAATTCTAGAATTGCACAAATCCTTTCAGGATCAATGGATGTACCCTCTTTAGACACTTGATATCCTAAGAGTTTACCTTCATGCACTTCAAAAATAGACTTTTTGGGGTTAAGAGAGATCCCAAACTCTCTGCATCTTTATAATACCTATCTCAAATGATCTATGTGTTGGTTTGCAACCTTGCTATAAATTGTGACATCATCAAGGTATACTAAAAACAAATTTGTACATTAAATTCCTAAAAGCCATATCCATTTCTTTCTGGAATGTAGCTCCTATATTTGACAACACAAATGACATTCTCCTATAAGCCATTGTACCCCATTTGGTGGTGAAATCAGTTTTGAACTAATCTTCATCTCTTACTAATACTTGGTTATAGCCAGAATAACCATCAAGAAGGGAGAATCTCTCAGAACCAGAGACATATTATAGAATATTTTCCATAGAAGGAAGAGGTTACCTATCTTTTAGAGATGCCCTATTGAGGTCTCTAAAGTCTACACAAAGTCTTATCTCTCCATTCTTCTTCCTCATAGGAACAAGATTTGAAACCCAAGATGTATGCTTGATAGGGAATATGATACCACCATTCACAAGTTTATTTAGCTCTTTCAACATTAAAGGCTCTAGCTTGGGATTGATAGGCCTTTGCCTTTGTCTGATGGGATTAGCATTTGGCTCTAATTCTATGGTATATTGAGTTAATTGAGGATCAAATCCTTTCAAGTTAGCATAATCCCATGCAAACAAATCATTATATTCTCTAAACAATTCAATAAGCAATTCCTTTTCTTCAGGGGAATTAATGTTACCAACCTTCAAGTATTTATCTCTGAATATATCCAACTCTTCATAGTGATCTTCCTTGATTAGCAAGCTCATTTTTTTCTTTCTGAATTGATCATCAAAGTTGAAAGCTGACTCTAGGCTGACTAATCCCTTTGGGAGCTTATTAGTCTTCAACTGAATGACTTGATTTTTCATTTACTGACTAAATTTGTCATTTTTAGAAGCTAAGAAATCTTCTATTTCAGTCATAAAACTCAGAATATGTTCATCAGTGTTAAACACCTGCCAATTGATATCATTGTCTGGGATAGATGGTGTTAAAACAATTTTAACATGTGATTGATCTCAGATCTATCCTTTATTTTTAGTAATTGAAACATGTGCACCAATACCAGCCAACCTATCAGCCTGCATATTTTTCTTTCTAGGAATAGAAATGAGGTTAAATGCATCAAAATTATCCAAAATATCAGAAACTCTAGATTTATACAGCTTCAAAAGATCATTTTTAATAGCATTGATACCTCTCACCTACTTTACTATCAACTCACTATCCCCAAATGCCCTTAAGCATGTAATTCTTCTTTTCCTAGCCCATTCCAAGCCTTGAATAAGACTTTCATACTCCGCTATATTGTTAGAACATGGAAAAGATAACTTGTATGCAACATAAAATTTGTCACCATAAGGTGAAACTAACATAACTCCTACACCAATACCATCCTTATTCTTAGATCCATCAAAATATAGATCCCATAGCTGGTTAGATAATTCAGATTCAGAACATTGATCTTTAATCAAATTAGGAAAAACTGCATCAAATTCTAACATCACATAGTTACCAAAACCAGCATCGAACACATCATCATCTTGATCATTTCTAGTTGCCCATTCATCTAGAACAATATTAGGATATTCTTTAGTTTGTGTGTTATAAGATGAACTATCATTGATTTCCTCTGGATCCATGATCACACAACTTGCATTTATGGGACTAGGGTTATAAGGCTCTATGTGATCATTGCCCCACAACTTTGATTTTATGGTCACCTTAGTACCATATCTAGTTCTAAAAAATAAATGGGACCAATCTGATGAGAAGTATCTATCTATTTTAGTTGTGAAGTCCCTTGATAAGCATAGGGCAAAATAGGGTAGTAGATCTATGACAAAGATATCTTTAAAAATTGAGAATTTTGGACATGAGTGTAAGGTCAAACTTGGATTTTTAACCACTCCTAAGGGCTTGAATAAAGTACCATCTAGTTGGACTACACCCTTCTCAAGAGGCTCATATTTTAAATCCAATAAATCAACTATCTTCTTTGGCATCACTGTGCTGGTTGCACCACTGTCAACCATACAATTATGCACCAACTTATTTCCAATGATTAAAGAAACATAAAAAGGAGGAGGCTTACTATTTTCAGATTTGTTAACTTCCTTTTTTGTCATTTTTTGCATATTTTCTGGCCCTTTATCAACCGTCACTACTGATTGCTTCAAATCTGTAGTCTTTTTATTCACTTGTACTGTTGGTTGCTTCAAATCTAGAATCTTCTTTTCTTCTTTGACAATCAATTTCTGAACTTTGCTTGGCTCTAAATTATCCATGAACACTCTAGGAGGATTCTCAACAACTTGTTGTAAACTTGTTGTCCCTTTTGATAGCTCTTCCTTCAATAATTCAGCTTGTCCTAGAATGGCTAATGAATCCCACATAGAAATAGAAACATTCACCTTCTTCATTTTCAACAATATTATAGGGAACAACAAATTGTACCTTCTAAGGTGACTTACCAATGGTGTGATCCACCTGCCTCTACTATTGTGTTTCTTTGTTTGCAAGAGTAGGAGGCCCCTTTAGAATAGAAACTGGAGGAATGAGTGGTGATTGAGTTGTGGCAGCAAACCTAGCAGCTGATTGCTCTGATTCTAGAGCTCTTTTCTTGGCTCTTGTGTTTGCTGATACAGGTGACTCATCATTTACTCCACATAACTCTTTCTCTTGCCAATTTAGAAATGCAATGTCTAGAGTAGTCAGATCAGGGTTTTGTTGAGTCTCATTAGTGGATGGAGTAGGTTGTGATTCAATTGTATTTTGAACCATTAGGGCTTGATTAAGCACTCCATTAGCACACATAGATTGATTGTAGTATTCATTGCAAGGAAAGCATCATTCATATTCAGTAGCAAGATTGTTTTGGTTAGGAACAATATCCCTAATAGTATTAAGAGGTGTAGGATTGTAAGGTGTATAAGGCCTTTGATTCCAATTTTTCCTATTTGTGATGTTATTTCCTTGGTATTGTAGCTTTCCACCTTAGTAAGTGGGTTGAGTAGGCTATTAGGATGAAGAACTACCAAACTAGTTTTGGGTATGGGCTATTGGATTGCCTTGAGATTGCTGCCTTCTAAGGTTTACCAACTCATTACCAAAAGTCTGATGTAAACTCTCAATCTTTTGTTCGCTCTTTAATACTTTGCAACTCATTAGATAGGATAGCAGGCATTATCTCTTCACTCTTATAAGATGGAAATGGGGCCAAAGGTGGAACAACTAATGGCATATTGGATTGGATATTAGGAAAGTAAGGCATTTGTGGCCTAGGAGCTATCTTCTCTACCTGAATGAGGATATTCTCTACCCTAATTACAATATCAAAAGCTTGAGGTAAAGAATTTCCCCCACAGATTGGATCATCACAAAAATATCACTATTTAGGCTTTTAAGAAAATACAAAAATGCATATTCAACAGAAGGTCTTACCATGTCTGGGATCCGATTCCAAGTTTTCTGAAATTTGAGATTGAAATCACTCATCTCTTCTTGTGGAGTCCTTTTGATAGTAGTCAGTTGTTCCACCAATGAAAGATTGTCATATTTATCTTTAAAAAACATAGATAATCCCTCAGCTAGTGGAATGGATCCAACTTGGAGAGTCTAGAACCATTCCAATGCTTTTCCCTTCAATGATGGAGCTAGTAGCTTCAAAGCCACATCCTCCTTCATGATATGATGGACATTGCTAAGAGAAGCAATATCTCTGACGTGCTCAATGGTTTTTGTTTGTCCTTCTCCCATGAAAGATGGAAGTCTCTTCAACGCTACCAATGGTATGTTGTTGTGATTTGCAATCCTTAAAGGGCTTCCTTGATCAAAGGGAAAAAAATACAATCTTCTAGCCATTGCTAGTGCTGCTGTAGCAAAATCTGCAACTTTATGTAGTTCCTCTTTTGATGATTTCTCAAGAAAAAATTGAAATTAAAGTGTTGGAGGACTTTCTGAAGATTCTTGATCAGAATTTGGTAAATCAGCATAGTAAGTGGGAGGAGTTGAACTTCTCTCAGATCTTCTTTTCCTTGGCCTTCATGGCTTCCTACCCCTTGCTACAGGCTAAAAGGAGAGCTCTTTTGGACCTCTAGGCTCTCTCTATAAATTTCTTCCTCTCCTGGTATGTGATAACTGTAAATACTTAAACTCTCTTCCACTCCTTATTTGGATTTGGTTCATGTATCACAAGGAGTCCCACCGAGCATGCCAAAATCTATTGAGGTTTAGAATTACC
Source organism: Thuja plicata (assembly GCA_018584345.1). Lineage (NCBI taxonomy): Eukaryota > Viridiplantae > Streptophyta > Pinopsida > Cupressales > Cupressaceae > Thuja > Thuja plicata. The sequence continues at coordinate 114,454 of MU227636.1, read as the reverse complement.
ACCCCAACTTAGGCATTGGGGCTTTGAGAGCATTCTATCCTAACAATGTAAACCTTTTCTAGCTATGGGTAGACTATGATTGAGAAGGAGTCTCTGGATTCTAGGTCAGTTCCTATTTGATATGGAATACCACCTCCTGATTGGTAACTTAATGGGAAAAGGGAAAAAGAAGCTTTTGAAAACAAAAATGGAATTAAGAGTGGGGTGATACATCAAAATTGGGTTCAAACTTTGTTTTGGACAATAATGCAGAAATCCTAACTTATATGCCTAAGCTTGATACTTTGAATCTCTAATCAACATATAGGCTAACAAATCTTACTATTAGGGTTGAACCATGAATAGCTTGACTAATCAACAAACATACAGATTTATTACAAGGCTTTGAATTTTTGATTACCTATGGAAGGAATATAAAACTCACTTCTTTTGGATATCAATTCAATAAAACACTTGCAAGAAAAGATTAAAACTGGATGTGAAACCCAAACTCAAAAGCATATAGGAAAAATAGAATGTCTTCTTTATTAGCCTCCAAAATCTAACAAAATAGGTTACAAGAATGGTCTCCAAAACATCTAGGAACAAGAAGTTCACTATATTCCCTCTCTCCAAAATTTGCAACCCAATGGATACAAAATGCATAAAAAATGATATAGGAACAAGATAATTCACTAAAACCTCTTCTCTCTAAAATCTTGAACCTCTAAAAATGATGCAAAGGATCACCTATATAGCCCACATGGCTTAATTTCAAAAAAAAATTCCCTCCAAAAGTCCTCTACAATAGCAAGCCACTAAACCATAAGGCCTAACAAGTACCCTAAATCAAGCCCTAAATTTAGCCCCCTAAAGTTGGTGAATAAAAGATACATCTCTTAATACACGCCCCAACCCTATTACATGATATATCAAAATGCCTAACCCCAAATGCATAAACCCTAACATGATAGCGTAGTATGGAAACCTAAATCCACTAATCAACCTAACACCATGGCATTAGAAAACCCTAACTTTACATCAACACAACCACAGTATATCCAAGTTGATGTAACTCAAGCTCAATGCTTGACAACAACTCATAGCTGATATAAACAAATCACTGAAAAGATGGAATGTTGTCTTCGTGGCATGAAGGTACTATCGTGGCACTATGAAAGGAATGACACACTGTGAACTGACATTGCATTAACTTCGTTTGTCAGTGGACTTCAAAACTAGGTAAAACACATTGCATAGTATTTTTTATCTTCATTGCACTTATGGTTTTCTCCTTTGTGGCACCGCCATGCTTGTTTGGACTTGTAACTTGGAAGCCATAATCCATGGCGCTAAATCTTCTTCTGGAGTATGTGAAGAAGCTCAGGCTTCTCAAGCTCTATAGGAAACCATGGGTTTGAACTTGATCTGCCATGACATATGGCACATTTTTTGGATTTATCTGGAGTCTGAGGCTTGTTTGGTTTGAAATTGGAAGTTTCAAGAGCTTGGGCTTTGTAAACTATGAGTTAACACCTGAGGCTTTCAATGTGTACTGACATCTGTAGAGTGACTTGTAGAGCTTGGGCTCTAGATAGTTTGAAGCCATAACAGATGGCACTGGATTTACTTTGAACTGGGACTTGAAGCTAGTAGTTTTTACATAACCACCGTAAGTTTGGAGAGAATCTAAGATGTGGTTGAGAGGTGTAAAGTGATCTATGAAACATGGGTCTCGAAACTAGGCATATCTCAGCCATAGCTTTAGACTTGTTCCTAGCTTATGGTGAACTTAGCGCAAAGCTTGTAGTGGCCCTTGCTTTCTCTATTGAACTTAAAGAGCTTGAGCTGCATCTCTTCTACTGTAGCCCATGAAACTTAGCATCTTGTCTACATCTCTTCCAGATAAGTTACATCTTTCACTCTTGTTCACTCTGCATTGAATGAAAGCACTCTGCCTGGAACAAGTTAATCTTTTGCATGTTTATTCGAGAACTCGGGTTCTAGTAGCTCCATCTTTCTAGGGTCTCTTTCAATGCATCATTTTAAGCAACAATTTAGGGTTTTTGATATTACTGCTCTACATGTTGAATTTGTTGTTTGATCACTTTTAAACTCCACCATAGCTCTATCTCTTCTTTTGTAACCCTAAACACTCTGATTTACTCTCTTTTGTTTTCTTGTTGTCATGCTCTTCATTACTGCTCTTTGTGTTACATTAAGGTTATCAAAAAACAAAAAGAAAATACACCCACATAGCTACTATGGTGAACTTGATCATGTGCAAGTTTGATATGAACTCAGGTTCTCTTGCATGGTTGTCTTGTCTGTATACAAATGCACTCCACTTAATGTTTTTAAAACATGACAACACTGTCGTGATCACAAAAACATGTTTCCTCTATTAAAACTGAACCTTTACCTACATTGTTCTGTCTGATCAATAAACATAAGGGTTTTTATTTCCAGCATGTTTACAATGTTATAAAAACACAACAACATTTAGTTTTACTAATGAAACTATGAGCATATCATATCCAAATGAAAACATACATGTTGAGATCACTATGAAAGTGTTGCTCCTTTTTGTGTAAAAACTCTCTGTTCTTTTTAATTGCATATAAGATACTACCCATGGGGTTCGAGTAGGGTCTCATGACTCCCATCGGCAATACTCTTCGAGTAGGGTCTCATGACTCCCATCGGCAATACTCATAACAAGAACCCTAATTTAAACATTTATGTCACATAGGTATGACTATATTCCCTGTATTTGCATGCATGATGAATATCTCAATACACCAGAATAAGATGTTTTTCCTTAATTACTCTGCATAAAGATATCACTTGAAATTGCATTGTAGGAATGGATAATGTACTCTCTTGAAGTCATGAATTGTTACAACATTATTTGAGTTATTTGGATGATGAAAACAATATTTTTATTGCTTATAATGCAGTTGTTTTTTGTGAATGTTCTTCTCTATGAAAGCATATAAACATATTGTTGCTTCAATTCTTGCTCATTGATTTTTACTTGCAGATCATATGTACATTGTTTGTTCTGTTATGTATCTTCCATCCTTTGCAAATCTTAATTTTTTATTAGTATAGATAGCAACATCTCATAACACATAAAACATGATGATAACTAGGCATTCATTTTCTCAATATTAAATTTTCAAAGTGAACTATTATGCCTTTTTTGCATTTGTATACTCATTGTAACAACATTATATTCATTTCTCAGTTGCATGATAACAGTGAACATCTTATCCTTCATTCCTACATAATCCAGTTCATTAAGAACCCTTCCTTGCTCATGTGTCTCCTGCAGCATCCTTGATCCTTTTCTATATTTTCATCATCTCCATGTTCATGAATCTGAACTGTAACCTCTTGAGATGTGAACAACCTTTCTTGCATGTAATGGCTTATGTGAAGTTCTAGCATGGGCTCGTGACACTCACTACATTTATTTTGTTATCTGCATTGAGTTACATGATCACCTATTGCACACATATCACAAATCAATCTGTTAGGTCAGTAGATAAATTGAATCAATCAATGTTTGTGAGTGAGTGTCATCTAGGATGGCATTCATTCATGAATGTTGGTTGGTTCATTTGTGTTTATTGAACTAACAGGTTGACCTAATTCTAAAAAGGTTTCTCATATAGAAAAATTAAGTCCCTTTCATTCAGATATCTGGTTATGAAAACAAGAAAAACATACAACAGAATGATCATTGATAGCAAAAGGTTTCATGTTTAAAACAAGTTCCTTTAATACTATTTTTCAGTTAATGTGGATGCTCATTTCTTTGTTACATTGTTGGAAATATTCAGGACTAACAGAGTTACTGAGAGGGGAGGGGTGAATCAGTAACTCTTAAAACTTTTATTATATTTCTGCACTTGTATCTACTTAACCATTCATTCATCTGATCTACTGCA
>MU227636.1:84378-94586 GCA_018584345.1 Thuja plicata | reverse complement strand
AACAATTAACAATTCAACCCCCCCCCCCCCTTTAACCAAAACTATTTTCATGTTTACATCTCCTAAACCCCATATATTTTTCTCCTTTATAGGTGGAAAAATTGTCCAATATATGAACTAACTTATAGCATCTACAATTCTAATATATTTCCAATGAAGTAAAATCTTTGCCTCAATTAAAGAATACAAATATCTTCATGTATACACCACAACCACACACACACCACAATCACAGAATGATTTCCCATTATATACATATTACAATGATCAATTTATCAACAAGATCATTTAGGACCTATACACAATATTGATACCAATATTATGCTCAAACTACAAGGAAATCAAAATCAAGTCAAACAAGACTTACATATTATCCAAAACAACATGCTCAAAAATGTAATAGCTTTGCCAAAACCATGCCAAGAATCCCAAAATGTTACTCCACCAAGTCATCCAAGACTTAAATACCAAAATTCCCAAACGCTCTCAAATCACCACATGAGATCACCTATGATCAATGAAATCCATAAAAAATTTCATAACACTATCGAGAAATACCCGTAAGCAACAATAGTAACTTCTCAAACCTTCTCAACATGTCAAACTCATCTCTTCACTGAATACCAGCAACTTAGAACACATAACTCTACCACATCTGAAAGATAACTTGCTAAAATTTGAATCATGAACAACACCATTTGAGGAACCAATAGAAATTCCCAAATAGATTACCATCTTCCCAGCAACTAAAACATCAACACCAATCCTCAACAAAGCAATAACTCAACCTATGTCATAACAGGAACACTGAAAAGTAGTCACTTGATAGATCAATCATATCTTCCTCAAACTATCATCCAAACTTATGCAAACCTCTATAGACTAACTACAGACACATCTGAACCATACCTAATTATCACAATGAAATATATTCAATGTAGCACCTGAACAACCAAATTATTCCTTACTGGACACACTAAACATACTGTCTTCAACAACAATTATTATGTCGACATGAATGAAAAAATATTAATGTCAGCACACACAAAAACCAAAATCTACTATACTCAACAATCTTCCTCAATGGATATATATATATATATATATATATATATATATATAGAGAGAGAGAGAGAGAGAGAGTCTTTGAAAACACGTCTCTAGGGAATTATACTAAATAATTATAGATTTGGATTACTTTGATTCTATGTCCAAGTGTGACTCATTATCTTGAAGTTGAAAATGGGGATAATTTAATTGCTCTCCAAGTAGTATAGATTGTATGTTATAAATCATCATTACTTGTTACCTTAAAATTTATGGGTGAATTTATTTCTTGTTGATGAATTAACAAGGACCTCATTATAGGATGATGTGTAGGTATGATAGATATCATATAGCATAGAATGAATTTTCTCAAATAATTTTTATTAGTAAGCTATGTCTTAACATACATTTTACCCTGATACTAGTATAATTTTGTGATGGTATAATTTAGTCATTTTTATGGTGAGAAAAAATATTCATAGTTTTTTACACTTCTAAATTCAACTTCATTGGTGGTTTGATACATATGTACTAGAAAATTTATTATCTATCAATATTATAGATTACTCATACCAAAGAAAATAATAAGAAAGTAGTCAACATGTCAGTATATCCAACTCCCTTAGAAGAGAGGATGCCTCTTTATTTTTCAAATTTTATATTTTATTTCTCAATTGTGTGTCAATAGTAAAATGTATGCAACATAGAAAGGGGAATATAACAATGATACATAAAGCTTGAAGATGTGTGTGTGTGTGTGTGTGTGTGTGTGAGAGAGAGAGAGAGAGAGAGAGAGAGAGGTTTCATCTTGATCAACTAGTATGTGTAAACAATCCAAATATGGTGTATATTTATGGATATTTATTCCTCTCTATGTCACACTATCATTTGACATGTCATTCACAAATGTATTGATTGGTAAGTTGGAATTTCTATAGGAGAGAAGGCCAAGGGAGGAAGCTATTTGTAAATTCCATTCTACGTCATTTTCTATTGAATATGTACTATGTTATTGGTTTATATCATTTTTTTTGGCCCACTATGTATTTTTTCTACTTCTCTTATTTTCACTTTTTCCTCACACAAAAGGTTTCTTAAATTACTTGTATACCATATTTTTCTTATAGACATTCTTTCTCTATGCTAGTTTGATATATGTTCTTATGAAATTTTGGATACTATTTTGATTATATGCTCCTGAATGTTGCAAAAGTTTGAGGTAAAACCATCCTACAGCACCCATGAAACCTCACATCCATTGAATGAATATTGTCTATTAGTAATCATATTCAAAAAAAAAATTATTATTATATTTAATTTTGCATCCAACAAGCATATTAAGTTTAATTTAATCATATTTGTTATATTATATCTATACACATTATTTACAAAGCTAACTTTAATTAAAATAAACATTGTTTCACTAATTACCAAATAATAAATTAAATTGATCTATAAAACATTATATAATATTATGGAGCTCGAGTAGACTCGAACCCAAGACCTCCTAGATGAGAGGCTCACAACTTACCATTATGGTGTGAGGTGTTCCCCCAAATAATATATTATTTTATAAATAACAATATATCATATAAGATACATAAAAAATTATTTAATAACATACAACTTTAATATACATCTAATTTTTTTTTTGTATTGAAAATAAGGAGATCATTACAAAATTACCGAAGCAAGTTCACAGTAACAAGATCACAAAACAGAGGCATTGCTTGAACTGAGAGTATCAAAAATATACAAGTTTCACGATATCATAAATAATAAACAAAATTTTAGTAGAGAAGATCATCAAAAACATCCACCCAAGCAATCCATCCCATGGTGCCCTCCATCCAAACAATGTTTTTCTTTTTCTACAATTGGTGGAGCAAGAATATCATGTTGTCCAAAGCAAGCTTGTTGTTCTTTTTCAGTTCCTGGTTGAGCTATTTTATAGCTCTCTCAAAAATGTGCAAGTTGTCCATATGGTTCCTCCAGGCCTGTCCATCCTTAAGCTCATATGCAAAGAAGGTGGTGTACCCATTATTCAAAATTCTATTGAATTTTTCTTTTTCAACCCTCATGGTAATTTGCACTTGTAAGAAAATTTTAAAAAATGTGAGACTTTTGAAAGACTCGGTAAGAACCCTGGGCGTGTTTTGAAACCTTTCCTCATTCCTACACTTCCAAATCTGCCAAAGAATATTAGAAGAAAGAATATCCCAAAACAAGTTAGTATCATTTTTAACACCATTAATATGTCTAATAATGATTTTAAAAACATTAATGTCTCTAGGAAGAGTAAAACCAAACATGAGCTAGATTTGTTTGGCAAAACTACAATCAAAAAAGATATGTCTTCCATTTTGATGGAGTTTACAGATGTTACAGTATTGGGTCATAGTGAATTCCTTTCTGATTGGGAGTCTATCAAGAGTCAAAATCCATTTGAAACATATGATCTTTGGATCAATGGGGCTTCTCCATAACCTCCCAAAGTTTTTCTTCCAGGAGGGGATATCAAGATTAGAGTACCAGAATTTATTGATATGGCCCATGATGGAGTCATTATACCCAATCACACCATAAATGGTTTTTTCTTTGATTCTGGTTATAATGTTCCATCAGGCCATTTAGCCTTCAAAATTCTATCTGAGTGAATATGATAATAGGTGGGAATATCCCTACATGCTTTAGTGATCAGATTGTAAGTTCTTTTCTGAGATAGAAGGATGTTAAATTTGATCCTTAATTCATCCCAACTAAGGAGACTGTCACGCTTGAAGAGATCCATGAATTGAGTGATGCCCATCTTATGCCAATACTTGGAAAAACATCCTTGGGAAAGGGCAAGGGGCTTACCAGAAGATTACAAGTTGCACCAAATGGACCTTTCACCAAATAGTTGACTATCATCATGGAAAGAATTATTAGTAACATAATATATTATCTTGCTCTAGGTTTTCCAAATGGATTTGAAGACAACCGAGCCTTGAACCACAACCGGAAAACACCCAAAGATCAGGTCACTAAGAGGTAAATTTTTCCAAGATTAGCATTCATTGGGAAGCCTCTTTCAATATTACTCCTAACAAGAACTTTCAAAGGATCATCCCCAGCTAAGGAGTGGAAGATCCCCATAGTTTTAAGGTCTATCAATCCCAGCCACCCAAGGAGTTTGTCCATATGACACCATTTACATTTAATCGTATGGAGATTTTTGTTCCCTTTGCCATCTGACCAAAGGTAATTCCTTATAGGCTTTTGAATTTCTAAAATTTGGTAATTGTTGAACATCCAGGCAGAAGAATAATAAATGTTGTAAGAAGATAGAATTTTTTGGTAGACTTTCACTCTACCAGCTAAAGATAGAGACCTGTTGTGCCATTTATTCAATTTTTTAGTAATTTTCTCCTTAAGCCAAAGCCACATATCTTTGAGAGAAGGTTCAACAGGGAAAGGTATACCCAGATATCTGACAATATTGTGAGGTCCCACCCATTGATAGTTAAACTTACTAAACTAGGTTGGTGGCTACTCATCCCAACCAAGACATATGGATTTGGTATGAGAGAGACGAGCCCCAAAAATAGAACAAAATATCTTGAGTTTTTCTTGTAGATCTCAAAATTTATCTTCAGAAGATTCATGGAAAATGGCAGTGTCATCTGAAATTTGGCAATTAATAAGGTCACAGTCATCGGGAAGGGAAATACCTTTAACCAAAGGGGAAAGGGTGTTGTCTCTAGGAATGTAGAACATGCCATCCACAACAATAGAAAATAGGGAAGGAGCCAAAGGACATCCTTGTCTTATGGATCTGCCAAGGGGAAAGGCTTCTGAAAGGGATCCATTGAGTCAACCTCGGCATAAGTATCCTTAAGCAGCACTTTGACCACATTGCAGAAGAAGGTAGGAAAGCCAAAGGCCTCCAACATCATGGAGATAAACCTCCACTCCACTTTTTCGCATGCCTTCTTAGAGTCCAGAAGAAACATAACCAAGTTCTATTTTGAGTTTTTAGCCCAATTTAAGGCCTCCTAGTTGGTGATTAAGTTTTCAAGAATGTATCCGCCTTTAATGAATCCAGTTTGGGTAGAAAACACAAATTTGGGTATAATATTTTCAATTCTAATAGCCAAGATTTTGGCAAATATCTTATAAGAGACATTTAACAGAGTGATAGGTCTCCAATTTTTAAGAAAGGCCTTATCCCCTTCCTTAGGAAGAAGCTTAACGATGCCACTATTGATAGAGCTGCCCAATGTCCCCGTAGTTAAATCCTCACTGTAGATATCATAGAGGTCTTTGCAAATCCATTTGTTGTTGGCTTTGTAGAACTCGACAGGCATCCCATCAGGACCAGGAGTCTTGTCATTCTTAAGTTTATTAATATTTATTATAAGTATATACAAAATTATATGTAGTATATAATTAAATTATTTATGTATTTTGTAATTTATTATTCACAAATTTAACTACTCATTATTTAACAAAGATCTTTGTTATAATTACCAAAGTAAACTAAATTATTATAATTTATGTTCTTTGTTTATAATTTAAATATAATAATATAAAAAATATTATATAATATTTACTTAAATTTAAATAGCCTTTTTTATTAAATGATAATTTGAATGTAATATAGTTATAAATTAATTATTATTTCTATAATCATAAATGATATTAAATTATTTTATGAATTACATAATAATATTCAATTGAATTTAAAAAATATTTATTAATAATTTAAAAATATATATAATTATACAATAAATATTCATTTAATAAATAACTTATTATATATTACACTTAATTTAATGTATTTTTTTCTATTATATCTATACATGATTTGCAAACTTGGTAATTAATCGTAACAAACATTATTTCTATAATTATAAAATAATTTAAAATTAATATATAACTTTTTATAATATATATCAATAAATTATATAATATAATTACATAGTAATTGATTCTTATTTACTTTCTTACTATTAACAATGTTAAGGAAAATATTAAGTGTTGTGTGGGATCTAAGCACAAGCTTCCTCCCTCTTGTCTAAATTAGGAGATTGGCGAATGTTGGGGTCTTTCTGAATGCCTAGCTAGTTATATTTCTCCCCCTTTAGGATATAGGAACAAAATTAAATGGACCTCGCTTACCCTAGATGACCTAAACTAAATTTTGACAATTCCTCTTTAGGGAATCCCAGTTTGGTGGGTGGGGTTGGGCTCATTAGAGATGCACATGGGGTATTTTATGGGCTATTTGGGCTTGGTTTAACTTAAATGGTTGAGGTAGTTATGGCTCATCATGGACCAAGTTGGCCTTTTAATATGGATTTCACAATCTCATCATAGAGGGAGACGTGCTTAATGCTATCATGATGTTGATATGGAAGGAAACTCCTTAGTGGGTTGCCAATGATGTCATCAATAAAAGCCAAAAAAATGTGTCTACCATGGCCAATGTCAAAATACAATATACCCTTGGGGAAGGGAACAACTTAACTGATCTTCTTGTTTCTATAGGTTTTTTCACCGCTTCAATTCAAACATGGGATTCATTGCAAGATGTGTCTAATGAAGCTCATGTCACCATATTGCATTGTCAACTCAAAAATAATGATTCACGTCTCACTCCCTTATATTTTAATAATTCTCTAATAGGAATGAAAGGAGAATTATTATACGAAGGAATGGTTTTTTTGGGGTAATAAAAACACCCTACTTTCAAGTTTTCTTTGCTACACTCTTTTGGGGATATTTGTGCTCTCTAATTTTCAAGTTACCATGAGGGGAGATCTCATCCAAATAGATAAAAATAATTTTATGGAGTTCAAAAATAACCTTATTCTCTAGTTTATTCTTGACATGGGAAATGTGGCTAATTATGTTGACGAAATGAAGGGTTTTGACCCAGATTTTTCTAAGAAGTTTGCTAAAGCTTAGGATAAGGAGGTCAACACCATTGGTGGGGTCACCTTCATGGTTTCTATGGTGTCTACTATGGTTGTTATTGGACTAATTTCAGAATTTATGACCCTCCCAATAAATTCAAAAGGGTATTACAATAATGATTTAATAAGTTACTGTGTCATGCAGAAAAGAACCCTCAGCTTCAAAATGGCTTCAACGCAGAAGAATTTTTTGGTGAGAAAAATTATATGACATTGGTTCTTGTTAGATTTATCATAATGAAAGGTAGATTTAAATTATTTCACTCCCATTTATTCCTAATGTTTAATGGCATTAAGCTTAACTTTCCATTCTGGATTCTTTATTTGTTATCTTAGTCCATTGACAATAGTAAGATTAAACGGGGATTCCTCTACATCAAGGGCTCATTCTAAGACTTTATAACTTCCATTTATCTATCTCCCCTAGTTTGGGCCCCAATCCCTCACTCGTTATGAATCCCAATTTGGTTGTTGAGATTTCAAACCAAAAATATACAAAAGGTGCCTCATCCTCTACTCTTATGTTCACTCTGCCCCTAGTTTTTCAACTAGAGTTAACCCTCAAAGAAATGAAAGAATGGAAAACAAAGGAAAAGAAAAATTTGATCCTTTAGGAAACCTAGCGGTGTCTAAGGATTTTTCTTCATCTTGGTCCATAGAATCAGACTGAACCCTAGTTAATACCTTGCAAAAGAAGAAAAACTAGGCCCTTGAGTGGTCATACCATCATAATTTTTCTCCCCTCAATTCCCCCAATCACTCTCTAGAGGATAAGTTACCTAGCTATTCTCAGATAGTGGACAAGGTTAACAGTTTTTGTATTTTCTTCAATAGGAAAATATGATCAATAAGTGGTTGCTAGCATAGCACCACAAGACCAAAAAGAGTATTAAAATACTTGAAGCCCTGGCTAAAGCTGATGTGAGGGAAAGGGACTGGTCTCTGGATGTCAAAGATACAAGAACCTTGGTAATTGGTAGATGTGCTTTCAATTAGGTTGGATAATTGGTCTTGTATTGAGGAACAAGTTAAGGAACTGTCTGATTTGATTCCCTTTAGAGAAGAAAAGAAAGAAATATTATATAATATAGCTAATGTCAAAACCAACCAAGATGAGCATAACAAGGAATTGAATGAGATAGTCAATTTCAACAAGGAAATGATGGGAAAGACATCAAGCTTTCTCTAAATTCTAAAGGATTAAATTGAACATAGGTGCATGCCAAATGAAGATGAAGGATATGGTGGCTGCGAGGGAGATGAAAGATCCTACTAATTTGGTCTTTTCACATGGAACTTTAAAAAAAAGGTTCTTCTCGAAACTTCTAAAGGTATTAAATCAATATTGGAAGGAGGTTAAGAGCCCTTCTCTGTTGTCCTATGGCCTTTGAGCCTTTTTTCTTCTATTGGGTTTTCTTGGGTTTCTTTATTTTTGTTGGTTAGATTTCATCTAGTTAGTTTTTGGGCATTTTGCTAGTTAGATTCACTCCTTTTGAATTCACTTTGGGTCTAGATTTTGTCTTGGCATAAGGATTCAAGCCCCCTCTTAATTTACTTAATCAGAACTTATTATTTAACATTTAATCAAATTGAAATAATATTTATTATTAAATAGTAATTTGAATCATATAATTCTATAAAAAATATTATTTTACAACCATAAATAATATTAAATTACAATATAATATTATTATTATCAATTAATAATTTTAATATTTTAATAATTAAATAATTTACTATGATTAATAGTTATTTAATATATAAATGATAATTCCTAAAATTATAATACTTAGAAATTTCTTTATATATTTGATCATATGATAACATACTTTATATTTATTATTAATAGATAAAAAAAATTGTATATAGTTCTCAATAATTTAATTAAAAAGCATTGATTTGCATCACTCCATGACATATGAATATTATTAAAATTTAGATAGTCATCAACCTTGAAAGCCAAGCTTAAGCATATATTTTGTGAACTATCTCGTGTTTAAAATTTTAATATAATTATAAAAATGTAATATTTGTTCCCACAAATATAATTATATAATTATTAGAAAATATTTAATATTTTCACATAAATACAATATGTTGCTTATAAAATACTAGATAATTCTCATGGGAGAAAAGTAAGATACATAGAAGATGGTAATGAGGTGAGCGGGCGAATGACTTTACACGTTTCTGATCATCTTGCATCTTATTTAGACATGGAGATCAATAATTTTTTAAACTACATAGTCTTGTTGAAATAGAAATATTTGGAGACACTTCTTACAATGTGAGTAATATTACTGGTAAAAAATTATTAGTAAAAGTTTATTAGTTTAAAAAAATTTGACGTTTGTTAAGTTAGTTCTCTTGTATGCTAAGTTGGCAGTTCCACGAAGTAAAAAAGTGCCCTAACTTATGATTGTAGGGTAATGAAAGAGTGGGATAACTAATGATTCTAGGGTAGTGAAAGAGTGTAGTGAGTAACTAACGAGTGCATCACTGGAATATAATGTCCTCTCTCTCTATGTATGTTATTCTTGCATTTCAGGGTTGATGAAAGCATTCAGACTCCAATAGTTATTTGCATCTCTACTGTCATACATGAAGGTGGGACTCTAAAGACATTGAGAGTGTTGGAATAATGATACATTTGGCATCAGTGAATCCACTTAGTGAAAACACTTATTCGGTTTTGAATGCTTACCGAGCTTATCACTCAGCCCACAGCCTATACCGAGCATTCAGCAAAGCTCATCGATCAAACAGTTCAAACCGAGCAGTAAGGCAGTCACCGAGCACATGAGAAAAACAGCAGTTACCGAGCAGACGGTAGTTACCGAGTCATCAGTCGATGACAACCGAGAAGTCAGTTTCTACCGAGTCATCAGTGGTTACCGAGTGACAATGTATTTACCGAGTCACCACAGCTACCGAGTTCCAAGCTACACTTCGGGAATAGTATGGACCGAGCCTCTACTCTTACCGAGAGCATGACGATGCCGAGTACAGTAGTGGATGCTGAGTATCAGAAGATCACCGAGCCAGCTTAAGGAACCTAGCTTCTACCGACTCAATAATACTTTGTTCACCTATATAAGGCCGACTTAGAAACATGTTTATGTTATTATTTTGTATAAGGCCGACTTTGTAAATTGTAATTATGGACGGTATAAATATGTAATGTATTGTACCATCTGATGT
>MU227636.1:0-71475 GCA_018584345.1 Thuja plicata | reverse complement strand
ATGTAATTTCTAGATTCCACTAAGAACTAATGAGCATAAAAACATGAAATATACTAAGAAATCCTAGAGCTATACTAGCATGATAACAATGCATAAATGAGAGATGATTTGCTCTTGAGAAAGGCCTTTATTTATAGAGTTTTTGGAGGAGAGAGAGGGCTTGGATGAGGTGGAGATCATATGGCATCCACATAGGTACCACATGAGGGACACATAAGCCATGCAAGAGGCCCACTTTGCTCACACATGTGTAAGCAACTTTGGATGTGATGGGTCAAAGTGTACTTAAAGTACACATCTGAAGGATCTTGTAAGAAGGTGTAAGAGGGTGTAAGAGTTTTGGACCAATGAAACACTTTTGGAAAGTGTAAGAAGGTGTCATCATAGGTGTAAGAAACCTTGTTGGCATCAAATAATGATTATTTGGAAAAGTCAATTTTTGAAAATTTGCTCACACATGTGTGAGCAAATAATTAGGACTAATTGGTGTAGGAATCAAGAAATTAGCCTAATTAACCTTAGTTAATTAATAAGTAGGTCTATTTGGTGAGAGTGATGTGAGGTAGGGTAGGATCTAGGTTTAAATTAGTTTAATCTATATTTAAAATTTAGATTAATTTGGTTTAGTAGAATTTAAGTCATGTGAAGGAATAAATAAATTAAAAATTTATTTAAAGGGAATTAATGAGGGATAATGTATTAAATAAGATTTAATACATTAAAAGGGGTAGTATTTAAATTAAACTCAAATACTAAGGAAAGTGAATCATATTTAATTAAATAAATTTAACTAAATAGATAGAAGAATATAACAAATATAATTAATTAAAATTAACTATAATGTTATGGAAATATTAATTAAATTAATATAAGGATGATTTTAGACGTCTACACTTGGTATATGCCTATAGTATACTTTTAAATTCTTTTAACCTTTTATTTTTGTTTCTCATGGTTCTAATTTTCTAGTCATACGAATGGAGAGATATTGAGCCATTTTTTTTGTAGGTCTGAAAATAGAGTAGAATAGTCAGAAAATAATAGGGGTTGAAAGTTGTATTTAGAAAAGCAGTCAGGTAAATAGGGGTTTAAATGTTTTGCAATTTATGTATTGAGTAACAAGTCTATGGTATAAAAAGGATTGTTGTACAGTTTTGTTTTGAACATTATTGATATATAAAATTATCTTGCTATCCTTTTTAATCTCTATGTATTTTATTTCATGCTTTGTTTATTTTCTTCTTCTTTGCCTCTTTCCATCACTAGTATTAGAACTGAAGGTTATTGGGTGAAGTTGTTTTGAGAAATTTTCAGATTGTTAAGCGTATTTTCAGTCAATAATGCCAGCTCTAAGAACAAGTTTTAAAAATCCACAAATCCCACAGTTTAATGGTAAATATTATGACTATTAGGCAATCACAATGAGGGCATTATTTTGTTCACAATATTTATGGGATCTTGTTGAAAATGGATACCCAAAACTAGCAAATATAGCAACATCCAATGCCTAATCCCAACAAAATAAATATTTATTGAAAGATAATAGGAAAAAAGATTCAAAGTCTCTCTTTTTAATCTTTCAAGGGGTTAATGAGAGCACATTTCCAAGAATAGAAGCAGCAAACAATTCTAAGAAAGCATGGGATATTCTTAAAACTTCCTACCAAGGAATGGCAATGGTGAAGAAAACCAAATTACAAATACTAAGAAGAGATTTTGAGACCATCCACAAGAAGGAATAAGATATAATATATTCATTCTTCACTCAACTAAGAGGATTAGTTTATAGATTGCAATGTTTACAGATTGTAAAATTGCACAAGAAAGTCAGAAAGATATATGGTTTTTAGATTCGGGTTCTAGCAACAATATGAACGAAAACTTAGAAATGTTCTCTAGTTTGGATGAAATTAAAAAATTAGATGTCACATTGGGGAATGAAAAAAATGTGTCAGTTATGGGACAAGGAAGTGTCAACATTCTAACTAAAAACGGTGAGAAAAAAGTCATTTCATATGTGTATTTTGTTCTTGGGTTGAAGCATAAATTAATGAGTATAGGGAAGCTTATTCAAAAGGGGTATATAATTGATAATCCTTAAAGGATCAGATGTTGTCATTAGTATTCAAGCAGATAGTTTTGGTCGGTCACCATTCACCAAGTGATAGTATTCACCGAGCAACAGTGATCACCGTGCACAATGTTTACCAAACACAGTGGTCACTGAAATGCTTAGTACAACGAGCAAAGACATAACCAAACAGAGACATAAAATACATAAAATAGCATCAATATTACATAGATATAACCGAGCATCAGTCTATAGAGACATAACCAAGTGGAGACATCACTGAGCTCTAGTCTAACTGAGAGACAGTTTTAACACCGAGAAAAGCATATCTGAGCTACATATCAGCTAAAGCACTTTAGTCTATAAATTATCTTTTTTCTTAGCTGGGAAACCATTTCTTGAGGAACAAGAAAAGTGTAATTGATAGATTTAATCAATTTAACTGATTGTATTCATGCTAACTAGGAGATCAAGGTCAAGTTGTAAACCTTTGATCTTAGAGTTATTCAAGAAAAGTGTGAAACCTAATTAGGTCAATATATTGTATATATAGATGTGTAATCAATAAATAAAATGAGGATTATAGTCGTAGAAGGACATCTATGGATTAGACAAAGGTTTTCATGAAAAAGCACAGATAAAGAAAAATTTAGTTATTAAGAACTAGATTCAAGGCTATCATGCAAAACAGAGGTATTATCCATCACAGTAGGTGATACATATATTTTGTGAACTTAATGGATCTATAATCAATCAATTCAAGATTTCAAACTATCAGGTCATCTATATTTTTATCTACTCTCTAGAAATTTTAGCAAACAGAAGAAATCTTTCAAGAGGGTGGACTCTTATTGTAAATCTTTTAACTAAGTGCACACATACATTGTGCTGCTGAAATATCTTAAATGAGTAGACCTAATAAGTATAACATGTTACTCCTAACAGGGTAAGATCATCAAAAGTGATCACAACTTGTAGCCTTAATCGGCACCTTCCATTCTATAGATAGTGAAGCTTTGTGGGTTTCATCCCCACCACAGTTTTTACCTTCTAATAGGGGTTTTCTGCATTATCAATTCTTGTGTCATGTGTAAATGAGTTTCATGAATGTTTCTATGGTTGTTTACATGCACTTACATTTATATTATGATATTACATGTATGAAGTAGAAAATCTACAATGGTCGGTTATGCAAGCAATGATTACTAAGGTTAATTGATAAAAAAAATTAAGGGTACTGATTCACCCCTCCCCTCTTAGTACACACCCTTCCATTATTACAATAATTGTTATCAGAGCTAGATCTCTTATTTGGAAAATTTTAAATTACTTGAGAGAAAAGATCATACAATGGAAAGGTATAAGCTTGACAAAAATATTGAGAATCGGAAGTTGCAGATATATAGATTTTCTTTGAGCAATACAAAGAAGCAAGAAACAAGATGAAAGAGTTATTGGCTAAGACAAATGGCATGGCATCTCACTACAATGAAATTTAATATGATGAAGAAGAGATACCTAATTTATTTGATTCATCTGGATCTAGATCCGGTAATACATTTGACACATCTAAAGGAAGCATTAAAACTCTCAATGAAATCAATCAACATCTAACTGAACAAGTAAAATTACTGCAAATCGGTCAAGAGACACAAATGGTAAGAATGATTGATGTTATGAATAATGAAAGACAAGATGAACAAGAAAGAACTTTAGCTATTGATGATAGGAGGAAGCTTACTAAAAAATTGCAAGAGAAAGAATCTGAGATACAGAGACTTACTAAACATCACATTGAGATCACCAATCAAATATTTCTTATGAGTCATGAGGCCAACCGAGTGAACATAGAACTTAATGGAAAATTGGAAGTTCTTGGTGAACTAAAAGAAGAAAATGAGAAAATGGAGCATGAATCAAAGGTTTAGCAATAGCATAATGATATGATCAAGAAAGCTGAAGATAGTATAAAAAGAATGCATGAATTTCTGAATGGACAAAGAAGACTCAACAAAAATACCAATTTAGGGTATACCAAGGATGAAGAATCATCAAAACAAGCTGATCAAAGGAATGTCTACACAAATCAAAGACCAAAGAAGCATTCATGATATCACTATGGAAGAGCAGGCCACACATCAAATGTTTGCAAGAGAAAAGTAAAAGGTATTCCTAAAACTACTTCTACATTCATAGGTAATTGTTATAACTGTAACAAGAATGGAAATAAAGTACATGAATGTAGATCTAAGATGAACAAACCAAAGAATAAATCTTACATGGAAAAACATTTTTCTACTTGAAACATACATGGCCACACATCTCTTGAATGTAGAAAAAAGATGAAGCAAGTTTGGAAACCCAAAGAACAAGAAAATGCATATCAACTGAGAAGAGTCGGTAATACATATGTATGGGATTACAACACATGGGTAAACTTCACATAATGTAGTAGATATGGACATATAGCTTCTAACTGCATGAGGAAATGGATAAGAAGATCTAGAAACTAGACTAAATCTAGAATTGCATGCTTACACACTCATAAGGTCGGTCACCTAAGCAAGGACTGTAGAGACCGAGTGATAGAGTCAAGAATTTTTGCAAATGGAAATACTATTGAAGACATCAAGAGAATGAAAAATTAAATGTGGAGGAAAATTTCAAGCAATGACAATGTTGGACCAAGCACTGTAGCTGGTGACACCTCATCCAATGGATTAGGTGATTTCACCACCCCCACCTAAGCAATACAAGTAAGTATGGAAATGAACTCTACAAAGCTATATTTGACATCAGTTCCTATATTCATTGAGTATATGAAAAATTATCATGAATGAAGATGCACTATGGTATTACTTTTTATGTTTTGTGAATCTAGTATGGTCAGTTAATATGAACCAAGCATAAGCTGAACACCAGTAAACATATGAAAGATAACCAAGTTGACACTATACACTGAGTATCATCAGTAAACATGTGGGAGACAACCGAGTTGACACCTTGTACCAAGTATTGAATACTCACTGAGCTGAAGTCTTTGATGTGTTAACCGAGCGTCTACACTTTGTCATCCAAGTGGTAGGTGAAGCATTTAATGCATCACTTAGGTCATGTTTGTCTATAAAAAGGGAAAAGTGAACTCATTCATTCACCCAATGTTTAAGAGTAGATTGTAAAGCGAGAAGAGTGATTCACAACAATCATATTACAAAGCGATTAACAATGATTCCAAAGCAACTCCAACCGATTTCAAGCACTCACTATTATCATCTAGTAAGTACCAAGAATTACCGAGCTCACAGCTCATTTGTGAAGAAGCCCTAATTTTATGATCAATGACATCCACTTCCCAAACTTTGAAAATCAAGATGACAAAAAATAAGAAGGCCGCTCTTATCAAGAACTCGACTTGTGAGGAACCAAACTATAAGTTTTGTCCTAAGGTTGCTTCACAACCCAACAATAAGGGAGCATTCTCTAGTATCCCACCTAGGGTTTTTTTGGTTGAAGACATCCGAGCATACATATACTGCAAGGTTATAGAAATTGGAGACATTGAGGTTAAAGAAGATTATCAGAAGCTATGCAAGGACGAAAACCTAGAAGACAAGCACAAACACATTGAGGTGAAAGGATTAACCAATGCCTTACTATTTCTAAAAGAATTCAAAACCAAATGGATACACATAGTACTCATCCGAGTGCATGATGGAAGGATGTGATTCATGTAGTCACTGGATACCCAAGCACCGACAAGAAAAAATACCTAAGGCACCCTGGTTGCCCAAAGATTGAAAAACTAATAGGAGCCAAATGGGATGGCAGAGGTCTGAAAGTGAACTCGATCACCGACCCTGAATTGAAGTTTGGTGCATATATGGTTAGATACAAGACATTTAAGGCAAGAAGAATGAACAACATTGCTTGTGGAGCTATTGACACAGCATACAAAATTATAAATAAAGGAGTGCAACTAAACCTAGCTGAGATGCTACTAAAGAAACTGGAAGAAAACATGAGAACCATTAGATCATCCAGATCTAATACATGTAATTTTAGTTCTCTATTGGTTTTCACATTATTTTACTTTCAGAACTTCTTTCCTTCAGTCGGTAATGTCACTTGGGACATAAACTGACTGATAACTGCACAGATAAATGATTTCATTAAGTCACTAGGAGATAACTTCACACCTTTAATGGATGGCTACTTTTCCACATTCAAGACTAGGATGGAGAAGAGGATGAGAATCCCTACTTAACTAGTGGAAAAATACAAATATGAGATATGCTTTTTAGTAGACACTGACACTACACTCATCAAAGCTCCCAACCCTAGAATAGTATGGTTACCACCACTTGATTATGAAATTGATATAGACCAGGCTACGGAATCCACTGAAGCCCTACTAAATGAACCAAATGACAATTCTATAAGTAGATTTGGCATATATGAAGAAGACAAGTCAAGAATAAAGACTTCCTTAGTAGTCAAGAAGATAGGGAAGAAGAAAACTAACATGGTCAAAACACTCAAGAAGAAACTCTCGATAACAGATGAAGAGTTAGAACAAATAGAGGATATCACCAAGGAATAGTCACCTGTCAGTGAAGGAAAAGAGTTAAGTGACTCCGAGTCTACCGAATCTGATGCAGAGCCACCAAACGTCAAGAAATAAAAGGTTACTAATGTAATAGATGCATCTAGGACAAGAAATAAAAAAATAAGGTTGACTCTCCACCATTGAAGAAAGGTACAGTGAAAACATATATGAAAAGAAAATCCTCAATTAAGGCTAGACAACGCAAAAGATATGTAAGAGGAAGAGAGGATAAGGATGACACTGTAGAAGTAGAAACAGAACTGAGAATACAAGCAGAGAAGGCCAAACTACCGAACATAATTGATGAAACTGCAGATTCAATCATCAATATCAGCAACATATCAAATCCTAAGATTAGACAATAGGGAAATATGTCAACCAAGGATTAGAATAAAATTGAAGAAGTAATCATTAAAATGATGGTAGCTTACAAGTATGTACCCCTAAAATTTGGAACTCATATTCCAAAAGAGCTACAAGATAAAATATCAGCAAGGTGGACATATGCATTGCATATGGAAAAAAAAATGAGAAAGAATCTTATTTAATTTCATGCCCAACTCAATAGTTGAATAAATTGAATCAACAATGCAGGAGCATGCAAAGAAATTTTTGGAAAAGATAAGAGGCTACAAGGTATTGGACAAAAATCTCAAAGCTATTGACAAGGAAATCAATAAGATTTGCACTCAAATATTTAATCCACCCGAGCACATACTATCAATAATTGAGACTTCTCACACTAAGGAAAAGGGGGTCACACCGAGCCCTGAGCATATTTTCATCAATGACACCAAGGATGTCAATCCTATTGATTTGACAGCAGAGGCAAGTAAGGTCATGGATGACATCCCCAGATATTGCAATCATTAGGGGAAACACTAGATATCACTATACGAGATATCACTCAAGGTGATTCTGATGATAATGTCAAGGCTGATGAAGATGTAAACATTACCACTAAGAAAATAATTGAACAGGAAACTACTAATGTTGCATAGGGAAATGTACCAGGTAACATGCCTTTATTGGTACAAGCTATCAATATAATCACTGAAGAAAAGGAGAAAACACATGATTCTAAAATAGACACACCAATGGCCCAAGGTGATGAACAAGGGGAAAATGAAAAGATAAATAAAAGTGGAGAGAAATTGAGTGATGCAAGATTGCCAAAAACACAAGGATGCTCCAACATCAAGCACCCCTGGTGAGAAGAATATGTTCCATTAGAGGATCTCATAAATACCTTATAGGATTTAGGATGTAAATCCCATGGTCATTCTTTATCGAAATGTCTTCTTTATCTGTATCATTTTTCCTTCTTAACTCTTGTTTATCTTCTATTTGATCCTTCAACTTCTTATGTTATGTGATTTCTCTTTCATTTCCCTCATCTTTACTTTGTAATAAGGATATGAGAGCACTACCTCTTTTCTTCTACACATCTAGTTTTCCCCTTCTACAAGACTCCAACCTATCTACAGCCAAAGTCTCCTACTTCTCAACTTCACCTCTATCACTATTTGACACCTCCTATTTTATAATCTAATCATAGGATCCTTCTATTGCAATTTTGGTTTTTGTTGCACCAAAGTATCGACCTTTCAATGCCCGATACAACTACTATGCTTATAGAATCTACAGGAGGTGGTTATTCCCTTTTCATGAATCCTAAGGGGAGTGTTGACCATTTTCCAACAATCTTCCCCTTAGCCTTACCCAAGGGGATTTGAACATGTGACCAAGATCTGATACCACTTATTATAGGTGTGGTTTCTATTGCATCAAAAGATCAACCTTTCAATGCCTGATACAACCACTACACTTATAGAATCCACATGAGGTGGTTCATCTCTTGTCACAAATCTCGAGGGGAGTGCTAACCATTTTTCACACACCTTATTCAGATCCAAGCCTTCCTTCAGCATAACCTCTAAATACTACTTCTCAACATACTTACTCTTCACTAAACGCAAGTTCATCACTCCCTTCTCTTTCTCCTTCAAGGAAGCCAAATTAAACCTTTGTTTTTCCTTCTCTATGGTTACAAAGTTTCTTCTACAATCATATATAGTTCTTCTATCAAATTTCCAAGGTCTACCAAATAGAACATGACAAGCACTCATGGATACAACATCACACAATACTTTATATCTGAAAGGCCCAATGTTGAAGTTCACCAAACACTTCTCTTTCATGTCCACCACATGATCATCTTGAAACCAATTTATCCTATAAGGACAAGGATGTCTCATCCTCTTTAAGCTAAGATTCTCTACCATCTCTTCTGATACCAAATTATTAGTACTTCCACTATCTACAATAACCTTACAACATTTACCTCCTAATTTTTATACATTCCTAAATAGATTATTCCTTTTGTAGGTTCACCTTCCTTCTTTTTTCTCCAACAAAACTCTTGTAAGCATTATAGATTCTCCCTTCGCAGGTTCCCATATTCTTTCTTCAAGTTCCTGAGCTACCTTCTCCTCATGTTCCAAAAGGTTCTTTTTTATAATGTTCTTTCTATATCCCTCGGGACATTCAAAATCTCTATGCCCATTCTCCCCACACTTGAAAGATGTACCCCTAAATTCCTTATTGTCACCTCCTTTCCTTTTAACCCTCTAATAAATTTCCTTATTCCACCTAAGTCTTGATTCATATTTAATGATATTCTTCTCTTTTTTTCTACTTATCCACTTCTCTTTTCCTCTAATATTAGTTTGTTATCTCCTCTTTACCTTATCTTATTCCTCCAGTGCATACTGATAAGAATCTTCCTCTATATTAATCCTCAACACACTCATCTCATCCTAGATATTTAATCTTTTACCATAATATATATAACCACCTTCTCCCAAGATATTTCTCAATGCCAAGATCTAATTGTTATCTTGTAAAACTCCTCAATAAATTCTTGCATACTCATGTCCTTCTACTTCAAGTTCTACAATTTCTTGAACAATTCCAACTCATAATCTTCTAGAATGAACTTAGCCTTCATTCTTGCAACCATTTGTCTCCACCTTAGTGATTTTTATTTCACCATTTTCTTCACTATCCTTCTACAACTCTTTCCACCATAAGGAAGCATGGCCCTTCAGTTTGGTTTGTGCTAACCTAACCCTTTGTGGATCTCTGATATCTTCAAGCTCAAAGTAGTTTTCAAATTATTTAATCTAGTCTATGAAATTATTTGGATGTAATGAAACAAAAAAATTGGGAACCTCCATATTATGACTATTACTTATTTGTTTAATTTCTCTCATAAATCTCTCTTCATCTTTAGGTACCTCAATCCCTTTAGTCTCAAGATCTTTAGTTTCTTCTTCATATTCTTCCCTTTTCTTAGGATTCCTCTACAATCCAACAAGTGAATTTTTTATTTTATTCCTCATATAATTTTTAAAGTCTTCCATCATTTTCTCTAGCCTTGCAGGGTTCATCCTTCTTGCTGGCATCTTTCCCAATCTTCTGGTGAAACTTCCTCAACATAGCAATCTGACTACAAAGTCTTAATTGCCTGTCACTCTACAATCTATTAAACATACTTATAGCCTACCTCATCTTGGGTATTTTTTCACCAATGGGATACATCAACAACTCATATAATCAAAACTAAATTATCTTCTAACCATCTTGTGCAAGTCCTCTTTCATTGTGGTCCACATCCACACTCTTCCAGCCCACAACACACACATCTAGGGCTTCGCAAGCTTAAGAGAATGGATCTACAATCACATGAATGAATCTTGCTATGATACCACCTAATGCAGTCATGGTAGGAGTTTCCCTAATGGAGATGGTCCCAACCATGCATCCTAAGTCAACATAGCAAAAATCAACAACTCAAGATCAACAATAACTTAACAATGACCTGAACACATGCAAAATCACACCTTCGCATTATCATAGATTCATAAATATAACTGAAATTTTCTTAAAACATGCATCTTACACTCTTTGGCACAAATTCCCAATTACCACAGTAATCCATATCTAAACCCTAGTGCTAACCTTCCATAGGTTATCCTTCTGAATCGTTGTTATCTCTCAAAAATGCACCCTATTAAGCTATCAATGACTTAACCTTTTGGAGAAACATGGAAACACTTCAGAGTCATGGGTTACTCAAAATTTAATAGAATATCTAGATTCTAGGTTGGCTCCTATATGATTCTTTTACTTAAAACTGATGAAATTTAATCTTTGAAAGAAAGGGATAAGAAATGCTTAATCTGGAAAAGAAAGAACTTAAAACATAAGGTGATGCACCAAGATTATAACAAAAATAATGTTTTTAAGCACAATGAATCCTAAAATCATCTAACTATAGGATACAACCTTAAAATGAGAACTTGAGTATAACAGTGCTTCATAAGATGGCTTGACAACAAGAATTAGAAGGAATCTCTTCACAGCTAATAACTAAAGTCTTGCACAACTTATAACCTATACAAAAATTCACTTATCAAAGGTGTTGTAATGAGACATACATTAAAGGATTCTAGCAAAGAAACATGGAAATTAACATCAATCAGTGATAATCACACAAGAAATAAGGCTCAAACTAGATCTAATATGTAGGCTATATTATGCTCCAAAGGAAAAACAATCATATATCTTCTGAATGAGATACAAAAAAAAAATGAAAAATGCTAATGACTCAAAATAAGTCACTACAAAACAACTTGTGCAAAATATGAACTCTCATAAAAGTTGTCCAAATGAGGGTATAAAACATCCTCAAGTCCCCCACAAGATTCTCATAAAGAAAGGAACTTAATTTTAAAAATGGGGTCCAATCCAGAAAAATGGCCTCAAAAAGGGGAATAGGATCTTCCCAAAAGATCCCAGAGAAATGGAAGAGTCATGTTTGATTAAGAACCTAGGATGATAGCTCTAGAAATGCTTCGCCTTCTCCTATATCTTCTCCAATATTTCCAAACTCACCACCTTTCTTTTCCATGTAAATAAATCTCATGCAAATGACACCTTGCATGTCCTCATTGTTTTGACCATCCACCTTAGCACCATATATTTCACAACTTAGCAAAAACCACTCACCATCTCGCACCCCCATTACTAATGGCTCATTTGACCTTGAGACCTAGCGATGACTGTTATCGTGAGCTCAATCTCTAATTCTCCATCTAAAATTTCTAAGTCCTCAAACCCTCACAAGCTCATGACAAGTAGCCATTTATTCTTAATCGCCAACTCTCTAATATTTCATGTTACCTTTACTAATAGTTGTGAGCTGGGGATAACTATTTAACTTAACATTCTAGATAGGTGGCACCTACTCGCTGGCCCTTAGCAACAACAACCTCCTTTATTTTATACCAGGGAGCTCATAATGACATGACACATGGAAACATCTCATGAATTATCCAACCCTGGAAGAATACTCAATCCCACCTTGTGAGCTTAAAACCATCTTTCATCTCTTAACCTAGGCACGTGCCACCATCTCATGAACTCACCAAAATTTCATGTTACCTTTACTAGAAATTGTGACTTGGTGAGTAACCGCCACTTAACATTCTAGATAGGAGGCAGTTTCTCGCTAGTTCTCAGCTTGTCATAATTCATACCAGTGAACCCATGATGATAGGACACATGGCACCTAGTCTCTAGATTTCCAACCTAAGAGGAATATTCCCTTTCACCTCGCGAGATAATGACAACCATTGATCTTTCAGATATGTGGTAGCCTATTGCTAACACGCAACCAACATTTTTAAACTGCTCATGAATTTGTGACCTCGCAACAACCTCTTCTTGTGAGCTCTCCATTGTTATCTCTAAATTTCCTTAAATGCCACAACCCAACAACAATCAATACTTTCCCACTCTCTTACTCTTTATGCTACAAGTTATAACCACCATGAGATCGTGACCACTTAATCACCATATCGCGACCCCTAACCACCAATATCCACAGACCACTGCGACCTAAAGACTAGCTGCTAGCGACAACCCTTTCTCTCTCCTCAAGATTATTCTTCACTGAATGAAGGGAAGATGCCACCTCTCACCCCTAGCATACAACCTTCTATCCTCTTCTCAGGCCACATGGCATCATCCAGTTCGATGCATCATTTTTCCATGTGAACATGGGTCCAAAAAATACCCCAACTGTCGTTGAATTATCTACCACCAAACTGCTCATCGCGCGTACAAGCTGCCAAAGGGCCTAATTTCCTTAGGAAATTTACAATTATTCAGCTAGCACATAAAAACAAATATTTGAACCCTCATAGGCTGAATGTGAGATAAATCCCCCTTATAGAGTTTTGACTTATTATTGTGACTGTACTTGCATGCAATGACACTCTCTTCTCTGATCTCTTACTGAATAAAGAACACTGCATTACATGCACATGAAGCAAACATATTAGCAAAAAAAAGTATTTTCCCTCCTTTATCTTCTACATTTCTTATTTTCCATTAATATAGACCAGATATGTTTCCATCTCATGAAGATGGGTGCTAAATTCTTCATTGCTTAGATTGTGAAATGCAAGTAGCTCTGCCTATTTTGAGACATGGGTATTAATAGGTAATATTCTAGCGACTGCTCAAGGTTGTTTGTCTTCTAAACATAATTAGACCATTTTCCAGCATATCCATTGGGCATAGAATCTCCATTCAACCTCAAAAAACTAGAACCTTCTCAACTGAAAACTAAAATAATCTAATGGAGCTGAAAACTGCAAAAGTGAAAACAAAACAAAAAACATTACTATTATTTTTCATTTTTTTTGCATGGATGAAAATATTATGATATGGGGCAATGGAATAGATTCCATGCCTTATATGATAGGTATATTTTTCATGCCATGATGGTGAATTATAATAGTGTTTTCCTTAGCTTCTCCTACCACACAACAGAAACTGAAACTAACCTTTATTCCTACCATAACCTAACTAATGAAATATGTGTTGTTTATAACAGTGAGTCTTGATTGATTCACTATTATTCATGATGTATGTTTCCTTGATTGGTTCATGATAAAAAGGGAATTACTAACTGCAAAACAACTAACTAAAACATACTGACTATTGTGCTTAACCACACTTGGAGAAAGCAAAACTAAAATTGGAAACTTCTAACCTACCCTAAGATAATCAATCATCAAAACATCAAATACATCCATTAATAGGCTGATTGAAACGGATTCCTTTTCTCACCAAAAATGGATGAGATGCATGCATACGAGAAACTGAAAATATATGCAATATAATTGGAAATATTAGCATCTCCTAAAGCATGTCTTGAAAATGATAAGGAAGATCACGTACCACTTCACATAGATCAAAATAAATGTAGATTTGAGGTGAATTAATGGGTTGGATCTTCTCTTCAATGTTTGAAATTTCATACTCAGACTCCGTTCTTGCAATATGCCTTATTGGGAAGCCTCTAGAGATGATAAACTCTAGAATGCTACTATTGATTTCTATTACTTCAACTATTTCTTCAACTATGACATTAAACCGATCAAAAATTTCAAGCTCTAGAGAATCAATAGGGTGGATAATTGAATGGTCTACCTGATATGGCTGATTGTCATGCTCCATGTTTAAATAATCTGGCTCAATTTAATATTTTTGATACTCTTTTTTCATGATGTCTTTGCTTATCTGATCTTGCATCACCATTCTGTCAACTTCATATTTAGGCTCTTGTTGATCATGCCTTGGAAATTTTGTTAATATAGATATGTTATCTTCATTAATAACAGAAAACAAAGGAACCTTAACCAATACATCAATTTGATCTTGACAAATGTTTGATTTCCCTTGATCTAGAACATATTTTTATTTCTCTTCTTGTTCAAAAGATGAATTATAGACATCTAAATTTGACATAAATACTTCCAGATCATCCCAAAAAGTGGCCTCTTAAACATCATTTTCAATTTTATACAAAAGAGGTCTAGTATTTACCTTAATACAGATTTTATGACTAATCAACTCACCAAGGTCCTAAACCTCTTATTGTTGTCCTACCACCAATGTGGGTATGATCTAAATTTCATCTTCTTCCTCATTCACAAAATCGGGAAGCTCATCAAACAAGTCAGAAGAAACTTGGATAACATCAGCCTTATTTATCACTATACTCTCTTGCAACAAATATGAAGAATCATTTTTTATAGGTTGACTTAATGGAGTTTCTCAAATAGACTCTTCAAAAGAGTGAGGTCTCATATCACTTAGAATTTCAAAATGAGGCTCAAAAGACATACCTTGCATAAAGCTTGGAATGTTGAACTTGGATACATATTCTCTTTTAAGAAGATATGTTGTAGGTGAAAGGCCTGGTTGATTATTAAACTCCTCATCTTGAGCCATTATGGTCTTTATCCTTACTTCTTGAGCTTGCAACATCTATTCATAATGGTCATTTTGTTCTTCTAAATCATTGTGAAGAGTTTCTTCATGTTGAATCTATTTGGCCTCCTCACTTTCATTGTTGTAGTAAATATGGCCCTTATACTTTCCTTATTCTTCTAGCTCTTTGTCACAAATCTTCTTTTGTGTTTTTAGCTCCTTTTTGTGAAAATATTCCAATGTCACTAACTTTCTCTTTAGATCTTCCCTGCATTTCTGCTTTTGTGCCTCCTTTTTCTTCTCTTCTCCTACAAGACCCTGCTCATATTGTTTTTGCCTGGCATCAAATATATCTTTTTCTTGAGTCTTCATATGCTAATTTAGTCTTTTTATATCATTAGAGTACCCATATCAGCATGCACATTGAAAAATTTGGAGGCTGAGTCTTCTATCTGCATATCAAATCCTTGATGCTCCTTATTTTTGAGCATCTGTTGAGCCTAAGCCCCCAAAAGTAGTTGTAAATCATGATATCTAAACTCATCCATATTATAGGGAAGAGGTGGATCTCCTTCCAAACCCACATTAAGGTCAACAAGTCTTTGACCAAGAACCATAAACTGATCCCTAATTCCATTTTATACAAGATGTGTAAAGGAATAATAGGCTCACAAACAGGTGGAACATAATGAGAATCTGTTGTTGCAAATTATTCTGAGAAAAATTGGTAGCACCCTCAAAATTATACAATTTATTAGAAACTTTATTAACATTTACTTTGTAATATGATTTTGGGTATACATTCTGCCACAATAATTTGACATTTCTACACAGATGAAGGTTGGAAATCAGAATGTAAATTGAGATTTGAACATACCGGCACTTTTATCTACAAAACCAGTGGATTTTTCCTTATAGAGCTGCAAGGTGTGTGTTTTGATCCTGCCTCCAAAGGCTTTAATACTAATCTTCACACCAAAAAACTAGTAATATATGGAAAATCTTGGACTAAAATAGTCCAAAGTGTCCCACTAGGCGTGCCAAAATTCTTATCTCTCAAAATGAACCATGTTAAGATATCAATAAATTAACCTTTTGGAAAAACATGGAAACACTCTAGATTCATGGGTTACTGAAAATTGAAGTGAATCTTTGAATTCTAAGCTAGCTCCTATATGATGATTTACCTTAAAACTAATGAAACTTAATCTTTGAAAGAAAAGGCATAAGAAATGCTTAATCTGGAAAAGAAAGAACTTAAAACTTAAGGTGATGCACCAAGATTATAAGGACAATAATGTTGTTTAAGAAGAATGAAGCCTTAAATCATCTAACTATAGGATACAACCTTGAAATGATAACTTGAGTATAACAGTGCTTCATAAGATGTCCTGACAGCAACAATTAGAAGGAATCTCTTCACAGCTAATAACTAATGTCTTGTACAACTTATAGCCTATCCAAAAATTCACTTATAAAAGGTGTTGTAATGAGACATACATTAAAGGATTCTAGAAAAGAAACATAGAAATTAACATCAATCAATGATAAGCACACAAGAAATAAGGCTCAAAATAGATCCAATATGCCAGCTATATTATGCTCCAAAGGCAAAATAGTCATATATCCTCTGAATGAGATACAAGAAAAATGCAAAATGACAAGGACTCAAAATAGGTCACTACAACACCAGCTGCACAAAATTTTAACTCCCAGAAAAATAGTTTAAATGAGGGTATATAACATCCTCAAGTCCCCCCCAAAATTCCCATAAAAAAAGGAATTGAATTTCAAAAATGGGGTCAAATCAAAAAAAATGGCGCCAAAAAGAGGAATGAGATATTCCCAAAATATCTCAAAGAAATGGAAGAGTCTTGTTTGACTAAGAACTCAGGATGACAACTCCAAAAATGTTCCTCTTTCTCCTATATCTTCTCCAAGTGTTTTTAAACTTTTCACTTGTCTTTTCCATGTAAATAAATCACATGCAAATGACACCCTACATGTCCTCATTGCTTTGACCATCCACCTTAGCACCATATATTTCACGACTTAGCAAAAACCACTCGCCAGCTCAAGACCCTAATTACTAGCAGCTCATCTAACCTTGGGAGGAATACTATTACGAGCTTAATCTCTAACTCTCTAGCTGAAAGTGTTGAGTCCTCCAACCCTCGCAAGCACGCGACGAGTAGTCATTTTATTTTAGTCACCAACTCTCCAATATTTCTTGTTACCTTTACTAATAGTCATGAGTTGGAGACAACCATTTAACATAATATTATGGATAGGTGGTACCCAATAACTAGCTCTTAGCACTAACAACCTCCTTGCATTTATACCAGTGATCATGATTAAATGACACATGACAACATCTTGTGAATTATTCAACCCTAGAAGAATATTCCATCTCACCTCACAAGCTTACTACCACTATTCATCTCCTGACCTAGGCACGCAATAGAATCTTGCAAACTCACCAACATTTCATGTTACCCTTACTAACAATTTTGACCTAGCAAATAACCACCACTTAACATTCAGGATAGACGAGAGTCTCTTGCTAACTCTCAACTTATCAACATTCATACCAGCGAGCTCACGACAACAATACATGTGGATCCCATTCACTAGCTCTCCAACCTAAGAGGAATATTCCCCTTCACCTTGTGAACTAGCGACAACCATTGATCTTTTAGATATGTGGCCAGCGAAAACCAACATTTCTTAACTTATTATTATTTCACGACCTTGCAACAACCACTACTCACGAGATCTCCACTATTATCTTTGACTATCCTTAACTATTGCAACCCAGTGAAAATCACCACTCACCAACTCTTTGACTCTTTATGCTACAATGAATAACCATCGTAATCTCACAACCACTTACTCACCAGCTCACAGACCCTAATTGTCAATCGCCATAGATCACCACGACCTAAAGACAAGCTTCTAACGGAAACCTTTTCTCTCCTCTCAATCTTCTTCTTTATGAGATCACAAGAACATGCCACATGTCACCCCTGTCTTGCAACATTCTCTCCTTTGCTCATGCCATGTGGCATTGTCTAGTTTGTTGCATCATTCTTCCATGTGAGCACAGACCCACAAAATATCCCAACTATCACAAAAACGTCCACCAACAAACCACTCATCATGCGTATGAGCTGCCAAAGGGCTAATTTCCTTAGGCAATTCATAATGAGTGGGCTACCACATAAAGAAAATATTTGAGCCCCTATAGGCTGAATGTGGGATAAATCCCCCTTATGGGTTTTTGACTTGCTTTTCTGACTGTACTTGCATTCGACAATGTTCCCTACTTTAATCTCTTACTGAATCAATAACACTGCATTGCCTACACATGAAGGAAACATATTAGAAAAAAAACTATCTTTTCCCTCTTTTTTCTTCTGCATTTCTTCTTTTCCATTGATATAGATCACATATATGTCCATCTCCTGAATATGAGTGATAAATTCTTGATTGCTTAGCTTTCCAAATGCAATCATCTCTTCATGTTTTGAGCCATGGGTGAAAAAATAGGTAACAATCCCCTTAAACAAAGATCAAATACTTCAATATATAGAGCTTCCAGAAGAAACATGTAGGAAAAGATCTATCATATTTTCCAAGAACAAGAAAACATAATACAGAAATATAAGGGGTAAGTGCACAAATATTGGGGACCAAAAAGGTGCCAAACCTTTTTTGGTCTCCCAAAAGAAATAGGGTGTACATGCTATAGGGCACACACCCTATGGCTTAGAATGCTCGAGGCTAAAGCTTGGGCAATCAAATAAATAGTGTGTGTAGCCTATATCATGTACTCGCTATACAGTGTACACGCTATTGAAAACACTAAATATAGAGGGTATTTAGACACCTAAAATTGTCCATTCACACTTTAATATTAATTCTTATTAATATTTTCCCTTAATATTATAGTTGATTTTAATTAATTAACTATATTACTATATTCCTCTATTTATTTAATTAAATTTAATTAATTAAATAAATTTATTTTCCCTTTGTATTTAAAATTTTATTTAAATACTATAATATATTAAATTTAATTTAATATATTATGCCTTCATTTCTTAATATAAAATAAATTTTATTTATTTTATTCGTCCACTAGCCTAATGTTCTTCTAAACTTGGATTACCTCTTTTCACTTTTTCCTAATCTTGTTTTTTGCTAAATATTACTCTAATCTTGATAAAAGGTGGATTACCTCTAATCATGTGCACAATCACCTTTTTCCAAGGTAGCCACCTCTCCATCTCTTTTCTCCTCCAATCATTTCAAATTCATTTTTCCCTCAAAATATGAAATTTGAGTTTTTCATCTTTTGCCTCTTAATCCTAGCCACTCATCTCTTTTGCCTCTTAATCTCCTTAACTCCCACCAAAACCCTACCTAACCTTTAATATTAGCCATTCATTTTCCATCTCTTAATCCTAGCCCTCTATTTTCATAAGAAAATCTATAAAATAGAAGCCTTCTCCTCATATGATAATAATGGACCATCTCGCATACGTTGTTATGTTGTTGGAATGTGAGAAACCACATACCTTCTACAACAACATTGTCAAACACTTTAGCATTCTGGGAGGTTTGGATTGCATGTTTTATGTTGAAGTAGTTTAAGTTTGTTTCTTATTTCATTTCATCATATTTGCATGCTTGTTTCTCCATATCATTTGAGGTATATGTAATAATGTAGGAATGAGTTTAGTTTCTTAAGTTTGTTCTTTATTTGTGTTTTTACATATTACATTTTGGCACGCCTGGTGGGACCCCTTTGTCCCTGTTATATCTAAATTTTTAGAGGTTTTTCTAACCTTTTATTTCTATTTTATTTAAGTTTTTCAAGACTAACCCTTATGCAAGTTGAGTTGAAGAGAAAACCCTAGGATTTTTGAAGATTTGATCATATCTTACAAAGGGTTGTGAATTTTTCTATGAATTTGTTTTTGCAAGTTGGGGATGATTGAAAGAAGTCTCACTCCAAAACTCAAATGTTTTGGATCTATTTTTTGTGAGTTATAATTTTATTTTTGGTTTTTCATGAAAATTAATTTTTGGTCGCAAATTAGTGAATATTTTGGAAAATATTACATTTTGAGAAATCTTTGCAAATTCTGAAGAGGGTATGTTCGTTGTGTTTTTATTTTTTATGAAAAATAATGGTAGAAATATCCAATCTTTGAAAATTGGTATGTTTTGGTAAACAGGGTCCCTACGGCACAAATTAAGGTAGTTTTCTAAAATTCTTACATTTTCGAAAAGCTCTCATATTTTTAGCAGGGGTCACTTTCCATTTCTATTTTTGGGGCTGAAATGATAGAAAAAAATTGGATCTTGTTGACTAGGTCAAAACCAAAAAAAATAATAAATTGTAATTTCTATGATGACCTTGCATTTTTTTGCACGTAGTTCAAGGTACCATAAGATCACTTTATTTATTTTGAAAATGGTCTATTATGATTTTTAATGACATGTGGAATCAACTTTTTAATGTTGGGATTATCATATTTTTCATGATTTCACACGCTTGATCGGAGTTTGTGAAGGAAACTTGGAGCTCATCGTAGTGGGTCAAAGGAACATTAAATAAAACAAAATTGGAAAGCGAGAAACCAAGGTGCACATATTGTTGGAGATTTACCTTTATGCAAATAGTGGACTATATGTTTGTCATTGATGACAACATATAGTATACAATAGTGTTCTGTATTCAATTTTTTGTATGAATATGTTGGAGTTATGTTGATCTGTTCACCAGCTACAGTTTTAGAAGATTTTTATTAAGAGCCGATGGTAATTTCATTGTTTCTTCTATTGCGCCTATCTTTGGGATATGCATGTTCGGATTCATGTTTAGTTATGAGTTAACAATGTTTAAACAAAGGCTCTTAACGTGTTTCATCTGAAGTGTGTCATTTGAGTTATTTTGGTGGAGATGACTGTGTGAAGTGATGCATCTATTCATTTTGAGTTGTGTGGTTCTAATGATGTTGTGTGCTTAGTTCAACCGACAAAGAAAGTTGTTGAAAGGATTCCTACAACCAACACAATCATATCTTTTGAGGAAGATACTTATAGTAGTTCATTTGTGATCACCAAGAGTGAAAAAAAAAATAGATAGAAGAAAAGAGTAGAGCAAGATGCTAGTTGTATTGGGATAGTAAAGTTATATCATTCATCAGTTGAAGATCTATGTGAAGAAGTAGAGAGTGTATACAATTCACTGGAACTGATCAAGGCAGCAGGTCTACATAAATATTTCATTTATCACATATAGTGTATATCTATTTTGCAGAAGGTTGCAACCTTCATCATTTGAGTAGTGTGCTCTTGGACAATGTGTCCTCACCCCTAACAGGGTTATATGTAAAAGACTCCTAACAGGGTCTGACCCTTGACTAGGTCACTGTACTTATTGCATTGTAAAGATCAAATCCTAACAGGGTTGTAAGATCTTCTAACAGGGATGATTATACTCTAGTGCAGTTCTTTGTGGGTGCTAATTCCCATCGGGGTTTTTCCTATTTTGGTTTGCCCATAACCAAAATTGTGGTGTTCTATTATGTGTTATCTTTTTGTATTTATGCTTAATGTTATTCTATACTTAATTGGAGAAAAGAATTAAAATTTGTAGATAACTCATTCATGCCCCTCTTAGTTATCTCTTGGGACTATTCCTAAAAATTGGTATCATAGCCAAGTGCCTTGGAGAGAAATCCTAATAGCTTAAGGTAGATCAAATGGCGTACTTCAAAAAAGAGAGTCCTAAGTTTGATAGAGAGAATTATCTTGACTGGAAGAAAAAAATGATAACACACCTACAGTGCGTAGGTTTTGAGATCTATGAGGTTGCTACTCATGCAATTGATGTTCCTGCTTTGAAAGATCTTGCAAAACAAGACTCTACTATTAAAAAATAAGAGGTATTCACCCAAAATACAATTTCCAAAGAGGCCTTAATAAGTGCCTTATCTGAAAGTGAATTTTCTGAGACCAAGAAGGTAGGCAAAGCTTATTCAATATAGAAGTACCTAGAAGACAGGTTTGAAGGAGACATCCAAGAAAAGAATGTCCATAGAAAGACATGGAAGAAGAGATACAACAATTTATAAATGATACCTGAAGAAAATATCAGAGATTACAATCAAAGGATTAATGAAGCAGTTTCAAGAATAAGAAACAATGGTGGAGAAATTTCAGAGGAAGACCTAATGGATAAATTGATGACTGCATTGACAACAGATTATGAGAGAAAGATAAACATATTGGATGAGACTATGCAATTTTCAAAAGACTTCAAAAGAGAAACCTTGATCAGAAAAATTTCAGCATTTGAGAGATCAAGATTGAAGGCAGAACCTAAAATTGAAAGAGCCTTCAAAGCCTCAGTCCATGGTAAGAAATTTGTGAGCACTTCTAGTAATATTGAGAAAGAAGAAGTGGATAAATAACTAGAAGAAATCATTTCTATGATCGCTAAGAAAGAAAGGAAAGGAAAAGGAAAATATGAAGGACAGTTACCATTCAAATGTTTTTCATGTAACAATGTTGGCCACTTTGCATTAAGTGTCCTTCAAGAGTCAAGAAGTTTAGAACTTATTACAAGCCTAAATATACAAAGGAATTCTATTAT
The DNA here is from genome assembly GCA_018584345.1 of Thuja plicata. Taxonomy (NCBI): domain Eukaryota; kingdom Viridiplantae; phylum Streptophyta; class Pinopsida; order Cupressales; family Cupressaceae; genus Thuja; species Thuja plicata. The sequence goes on along the minus strand of MU227636.1, from coordinate 48,780 downwards.
TTTGAATATGGTGTGATTGATGATGATTCAGGAGAGGATGAAATTGGATTCATTGAAATTTAAGATATTGAAAAAATGTTTGATGAAATGGAAATTGAAGATGAAAAGAAAGCACATGAATTGGCATTAGTTTCCCAAGAAGACATCAGAATAAACTGGATCATTGAGAGCAGGTGTTCACATCACATAATAGGAGAAAAAGATAGATTTGTACATTTGGATAAGTACAAAGGTGGCATGGATAGATTCAGAGATAACACTACTAAACCTATCATAGGAAGAGGATCAATCACTCTAGATGGAAAGAACAAAACAGATGATGTTCTGTATGTTGATGGTTTACATCATAAATTACTAAGTGTTGGATAGTTGCTCGATAAATGATATCAGTTGGAATTTAAAAACAGCAAGTGTATCATAAATAACAAAGAAGGAGACATGATTGCATCAAGTTCAAAGAATAAAGGTAATGTCTTTCAGCTCAACTCTGAAGTAAGTTTTTTTTTGCAAAAGTAGATGACAGTTGGTTATGGAAAAAAAGACTTTGTCATATCAATTTTGATAACATAGTAAAGATAAGAAATGTAAAGGAAGTAAGAGACTTTCCTAGTATTGCAAGACTAGTTGATACTATGTGCAAGGAATGTGTGATGGGAAAGCATGTGAGGAACTCATTCAGAAGATAACAAAACTCTACAGAGAACAAATTAGATCTAGTGCATACAGACTTATGTGGACCTACTCAAACAAGATCATACTATGCTGAAAGGTATTTTATTTTTTTTGTTGATGATTTCTCAAGTATGATGTCGGTTACATTCTTGAAAGATAAATCTGAATATTTTGACAAGTTCAAAATATTCAAAGCTAAAGTTGAAAATGAGCCTGGATTAAAAATAAAGTGTCTAAGATCTGATAGAGGAGAATTCACCTCTGACAAGTTTCTTGAGCACTACAAAGAACATGGGATCAAAAGATAGCTAAGTTCATCTAGAACCCCTCAACATAATGGAATTGTAGAAAGGAGAAACATGGTCATACTTGACACAACACGCACTATCATGATTGAAGCAAAAGTTGCACACACCTATTGGAGAGAGACAATAAATATAGCAGTCTATACTATCAACAGAATTTATCTAAGTCCAGGAGAAGACAAGAAACCTTATGAAATTTGGTTTGGTAATGTGCCTACAGTAAAATACTCTAGAATCTTTGGAAGCAAGTGTTACATAAAGAGAGATGATGGTGTTGGTAAGTTTGATGCTAGAAGCGATGAAGGTATTTTTCTTGGTTACTCTACTAAGAGAAAAGATTACAAATGTTTTAATTTGAGGTTGAAGAAAATCATTGAAAGTGCACATGTGAATATTGATGAGAAGTTCATGATTTAAGAGAGATACTATGATTATGCACCTATGATTTAAGTTGAACCTAGACCTATCACTAAAGAAATAGTTATTGAAGAAATGTTTGATTGCGTTGATGTATCATGCAATAACCCTGAACCAAGTGAAGTTGAATCACAAATTACAAATGAGAGTGTCCCACCTAATATTGCAAAATACACATCTAGATACCATTCAAAATAAGATATCATTGGAGATCAGAGCTGTAAAGTTTTGACAAGATCTAAATCAAAAGGTTTAACTGTTGATGAAGAGGTATGTTTACTTTAACAAATTGAACCCTTAAGTGTTGAAGATGCTTGTAATGATTCAGATTGGAAAAATGAAATGCAAGAAGAATTAGATCAGATAATTAAGAATGACACATGGGAATTGGTCCCTAGACCTTGTGACCAAAATTGATTGGAACTAAGTGGGTATTCAGAAACAAAATGAATGAAGATGGTACAGTGATAAGAAACAAAGCAAGACTGGTATGTAATGGATATGCACAGAGAGCAGTAATTGAATACTCTGATACATTTTCCCCTGTGAGCAGATCAGAAGCTATTAAATTGATTTTAGCTTATGCAACATTCAAGAACTTTAAAGTATATCATATGGATGTCAAGTTAGCCTTTGTGAATGGTGACTTGAAGGAAGAATTTTACATAGAATAGCCTGAAGGATTTAATTTATCAGACAAACCAAACATAGTATGCAGACTAAAGAAAGCCCTGTATGGACTCAAATAGGCCCCAAGAGCATGGTATGAGAGACTTGATGGCTACGTGACAAAGATAGGATTCAAGAAGGGAGCAACAGATTGTAACTTATTCATAAGAGAGACATCTAAAGGATTATTACTTATTGATATTTTTTATGTTGACATTATTTTTGGAGGTAATGACAATCTTAGTGCAGAATTTGATAAAGAGATGCAAAGCAAGTTTGAAATGAGGATGATTGGACCTATAAAATACTTTTTGGGATTAAATATAAAATAGAAAAAAAAAGGTATATTCATAAATCAGTCTAAATATGTGAAGGAGATATTGAAGACATTCAAGATGGAAGATTGCAAACCAGTAAGCACCCCTATGATAAAAGGAAGTAAGCTTTCCAAAAGTGATGACTCTACAATAGTTGACAAAACACTATACAAGTCTATGATTGGAAAACTCATATATCTCACTCAATCTAGACCAGATATTTCTAATGCAGTTGGCATTGTTGGAATATTTGCAGCTGAACCAAAACAAAATCAATTAATGGAAATAAAAAGGATATTCATATATTTAAAAGGGACTATAGACTATGGTTTATGGTATCCCAATTCAGAAAATATAGAACTTCATGTGTATATAGATGTAGATTGGGCAGGTTGTGTTGATGACAAAAAGAGTACCTCAGGAGGAGCAATATTTCTTGGAGACAAGTTGGTTACTTGGACAAGCAAGAAGCAGAACTGCATTTCTCAGTCAACAAAAAAAGCTGAGTATGTAGCAGCATTAAATTATTCCACAATAGTTTGGATCAAGTAGATGATTAAAGACTTTGAAATTCAGATTAATTATCCTATTCTTATTCACTGTGACAACAATAGCACTATTAATATGTCAAAGAATCCTATGATGCATGTAAAGACAAAACACGTAGAAATAAAATATCATTTTTTAAGAGAAAAAGTTGCAAAGAGAGAGGTGAAGTTGGATTATGTGAGCACCAAAGACCAGTTGGCAGACATATTTATGAAACCTTTATCAAAAGATACTTTTGAGTATCTCAGGAAGAAGTTGGGCGTAATTCCCTTTCCTGAGTCTGATTAGAATTTGCAACAAGTACATCAGTCCTTGGTGACTGATGATTAGTTGACTACTCTACTTAAGGAGTAGTACCTGTGCTTATTTTTATTTGGCATCCTTTTCCATTGATTTCAAAGGGGGATTATATAGTAAGGGGGAGCATATACTCTGGGGAAGTTTACAGTCATGAAAATAAAAAACACAACAAAAAGAGATGCAGCAGTTAAGAGGAACTTTTGATGAGGATATTGAGAAGATTGTAAAAAGAAAGAAGATACTTTTAAGAGAACAAGTTCAGGCAAAGGAAGTGATACTTGATTATTTTCAATCAAAGGAATTGTTGGCCGATATCTTTACCAAGCCACTTCCCAAGGATACATTTGATTACTTGAGAATGAGACTAGGGGTCAGAACCTTGTCTACTACTTAGTAAGATGACTAGAATGCTACATCAGTCCACATATTATCATAATATCATTCATGTTGATGCAAGAAAAAAGATGGACCTCAAAGATACATCTATACATAGCAAGGTATTTAACTACTCTAAGCAATAGAGTCATTAGTGATGGATTGGGAAATTCAAGGAATATATTATGGATAGAAAGGATCCACTTGACATAACTATCAAAAGCTTGTTTGAACAGATAAGATGTTTGGCATTAATGTCAAAGGGTGAGAAATATCTCATTATCATACTGATAAAGGGAGAGAGTTTACCCATTATCATTTTAGGAAGAGAACATATCCATCATAGTATAAAAAAAATAAGAAGTAACTAGAAAGGGAGAGAAAATAGAATGGCAGAGAAAACATCAAAAGAGAAGAATAGTCAAAGGGAGAGAATTTGACATAGAAGGAGAACACATCACATCAGAGAAAGAAATATTCTACATCTATCCAGTGAAGGGATTAAAAAAAAAAGGGCTGCAAGAATCAAATCAAATCTATTTGAGCTTACCTATAGCCAGAAATTTGTATGAGTTACATTGGGAAAGCTTGATGAAACTATATATTTCATATTGTATTAGCAATAGTATAGTATGATAATGTAGTATGTTTCCATCAATACCAAAGGGAGAGATTGATGACATGTAATTGATTGAATGTTTGAAGATGTTAAGTTGATATTCATGCAAGGCATTAAATCAGTTAATGCATTATATTATCGTTGGTGTCAACTTAATGTATTATATATGGTCATGAATATACTGCCAAAGACTTCAAAGAACCAATTAATCAAAGGATATGCTATCATTACTGCACATAAGTCAAGTATTCACTAAGTGACTATATACATTGACAAAGTGCACATCAACGGTCAGAGTAAAAGAGCTAAGTCACAGTGTTTCCTGACAAGCAAATGCACAACATTACTGACGAGAAGAGTTCCAGTGTTGTCCGACGAGAAAAACACAGAGTAACCTGATGAAAATAATTTCAATGTTGCCCAACGGAAAAGACAAGGAAGGAGATCCCGATGACAACTGAAGTCAGACTGATGGAACAGTCAATAATCACCAATGACTAACTAAAGTTTTGACTGACAGAACAGACAGTTTAGAAAATGAAAAATGCTTAGTTGTCAAGGAGCTGAAGATAGAGCTAACAAATACTTATCATTGTTTTAATCATCCAGATAAATTCAGAGATAAGTAACTGATTTAAAGCTAATTTGTTCAGATGGCAAGAAGATCTCTTTGAGATAAATTAGGAGTTTATTTTAAATCTATTGGCAATAATTGTGGAACACGCCAAAAATCAAGAAAGCCAAGAAAAGAGGAAATCATGTCTATATAGAGACAAACCCAATTCATTATGAATAGGTGTGTGGGGTGAAAGAGAGAAGATGGAAGATGCTAAAGGAAATCTAAAGGAGAAGAAAGTCTTCATTCAGTCCTGATCAACAAGCTAAAGGAAGAGCTAGATTCTATAGACACCAACGAACAGTGAGACAAGTATCACAGAGCAGAACAAGTGTGGAGAAAAGGTATATATTTGATTATATTGATCAATGAAGTAATGGACCTACAATAGATCTGAAAATCTACAATTGAGTTGTATGTATGAACAGATCATTAGTGTTTGTGTTTAATCATTGAAGCATATAAGCCTCTTAACCGAGCAGGACTTAAAATTCTTTTTCAATTGAGATACATCCCAAGTAGTATCAAAAATTTTGATCACAAAAGTAGCATTGGATAAGCCTGATACCTATTGACAGGCCAAGAGAGTGTTTGATCAAGGATGGTAGAATTAGATGCCAAAAACTAGTTGACAAACTATTTCTAAATCCTCTAACAAGGTCACACCTAATAGTGTGTTTGTAACCTTTAACAGGGTTGGCTCTTAACAGGGCTCACTTCAGAAGAGTGAAAATTTGGGGTACCGGTCCCAGTGGTTTTTCCCTTAGCAAGGTTTCCATGTTAAAAATCCATGTGTTATGTGTGTATGATTCATTTCTTTACTATTTTGTATCTTACATAGTTAATTTTGGATTGATCGGTATACTCTACATATTTACTATATTTTGGTAAATATGTGAGTGCTTATCAGTAATCATACAAAATAGAGATTTAACAAAGAAGTCTGACAAGTAGTAAATTCATATAAGTATTTCAAGGCATTCATCTTGTAGGACAAAAGATAACTTGAGACATAATATGTGGTTATAAGTTTTAAGGGTTGATTTAAGGATTAATTTTTGAGGCCACTAATTCACCCCCCCTTCTTAGTTATTACTAACACCTTATTCATTCCTATAATCTTAATCATACCTAATCTATTCATAATCCATCATTTAGGACCCTCATCCTAATCAAATTTCCTAATCCAATCAAATTCCTAATCATCCATCTTATCTAAATCATCCAATAATTTCATCATCTTCCTAATCTTCATGCTAATCATTCTTCATAATTCACATCTTCATCCACTTTCTTAATCTACTCTCATCATTCATCTTCCATTCAATCTAATCACATCATCATTCTTCTAATCCAATTCACTAGTCGACCTAATATCATTCTATCCAATCCTAATCCAACTTAGCTTCCTCTTCATCCAAAACCAATCCCCCTTTAGTCATTCACTTGTCTCCAAAATCCCTCATATATCTTTCAAAGTTCATCCATTCTTAATTCAAATATTCATTTACATCATCTTCTTCATCCAAATTTCATGAAACCTTCCACTTTTGGCTTAGGATCACCATCATCTACATTGGACTTCATCAATCAATATCAATCCTTATCTTTCATACCTTCATCATATTTTCATCTCACATATAAGGTATAAAGATTTATCAAAGTGTTAGAAGGATCCTTATCATTAGCAAACCAATTAATCTTGCTACTTGAGAACATCAGTCTATCTTGAGTGGTAAATCCAATCCCATCTTTCTCAAGATCATAAGTCTATCTTTGAGTTGGAAAAATCATCATCACTAATCCTTATTGTTTGTACCTTATTGGATCCTATTTCACCAAGTTTTGTATTAAACCTTCATCATCAATCCTTATCAATCAATCTTAAGACTTTGTCTCTTAATCCAATATATCAATTTCATAGCCAATCAATCAATCAATCCTTTTACCAATAATCATGAAATCAAAACTACCTTTGAGGCCCTATCCTCATATAAAAAAAATCCAAAAATATTTCTCCTAGTCCAAGATTACTCCTTCCTTCCAAGCATCCCTCATTTATCTTCCAAGCTCATCCATTTTCAAACCTAATCTTCATCCTAATCTTCTTCTAATCCAAATCAAAACCCCCTTTCAAACATCATGAAATCAGATTAGATTCACAAAGTAGTCAATGACCTTGAAATTCAATATTCCAATCCTCCCCCTTCAATCCAACCAACCTATCACACACCCCCTAATCATCAATCCAATCCTACTTTATCTTCAATTTCTTATCCTTCTTCCACCTTTGACAAGGGAAATCCATCTCACTTTCCCCCTTCTACATATGATCACCTTGCCCAAGAGATCCAAGAACTTCAAAACATTGTCCTCAACATGAAAAAAGAAAAGCATTTTCCTCAATATAATCCTATGCCTTTATATAATCCTAATCCTCCATATTACTTATCATCCACTAGGAAATTCTTTAACTTGGTTGACCAAATAGAAGAAACGTTTACATCTCCAACTCTAAAAAAAGTGGTCCAATCCCCATATTGATTTCCATTGCTTGAAGAAATACCCCTATCTCCTAAACCCCATTATTATTCCATCCCTCCATCTACTCCAATAAGGTATCTTCCACCTCTCCATTCTATCAAATATAAAGCTTCCACTTCATCCACCACACCATCTGCACAAGCCACAAAACATCAACCCTATTCCAAAGAATGAAAACATGGATTCCTCTCCTCCTCTATATCTAATCACTACACCATCTCATGAACCCTCTCCATCTTTTGACACCTTTCTAGACAAAAATCCTAGCCCTCCATACCAATATCCCCTTTCCTTTCTCAATCCAACTCATGACCCTATTCCTAATCACAAGCAAGACCTCCGTTACACCTTTCCATTCAAAGTTTCCAGCCTTCCATCCCATGATTCCCCTCATGATACCATACCTAATCAAGATCAAGACATCCCTTTTACCTTTTCATTTGAAGATTCAAGCCTTCCATCTAAAAATCCTACCCCATCCAATGATCCCACTCTATCCAATGGTCCCTTTCGTGTCCTGTCCCTTAATCCATCTCCATGTCAAGATCAAGTAAATTCATCTCCTAAGTCCATCTCCCTTCATGATACCCTTACATCCAAAGATCCCATCATCCCTTCCAATCCACCACATAATCCTCCCTTAATTCAAGATAAAAGTTCCCTTTCACTTCCATGTAATCCTATTTCTCCATCTCAAGATCCTATTATCCCTCCTAATCCTCCACATGATCCTAATCCTCCACAAAATCCCATCACACCTATCCAATCCACCCATGAACCTCATACATCTAAGCTTGGTTTTTCCACCTCTATCCAACATGGCTTCCTTCAAGAGCATGTCACCCCTTCCACCTCTCCACCCCATTCACATGAAATCACATCTTTTTTTCAAAGTAATATGTACCCCCTTGAAAAAATAATTTCTCAAAATGTTGGCAAACCTTCAACCCCTTCCAAAATCCCTCCATCTACATTAAAATATACCCATCACCCATCCTCCAAATCCATATTGGGCCCTTATGTTCCAAACATCATCCCTTCCCCCTCCAAATCCATTTTGGGCCCTTATATTCCAAAAACCATCCCTTCCTCATCCTCATCCATTATGGGTCCTTATATCCCATAATAAAACCCTTCATCCCTTCCATCCATTTTTGGTCCCTACATACCTCCATCACCTCAAATCCCTAAGCAAGATCAACAAAGGCACACATCCTTTTATTCCTTCCAACATTCACCCTTCATTATTCCATCCATAAAATCTCCACATAATCTATCTTCATGCGCTCCTACCCTAGTTAAAGGAAGAAAATTGGATGCCAGTGATAAGGTGCATAAACTTCAAAATCCACAAAAATAAAAGGATCAATATGTCCCATCTAAAAGACATATTCAAGAAAATAAAAATGTGATCCAAAAGAAAGAAAAATTTAAAAGGCCACAAAGGCCAAAAATTAAATTCATGTGGACTCCCAAGCTACTTATTGAAGTAATGTATATCAAATAAAAATCAAATTTGACATCCAAACTTGCTAATCCAAAAGCGTCATCCACTCATAAGTCCTCAAATCCTCCATTTTCCAAATCCATTTTAGGTCCTTACATACCAAAATCTACTTTTTCTCCTCTATCTCCTATAGAATATCCTCCTGCATTGCTCCACCACCCTTCAAGGTGTGTGCCAATGATGATCTTTCCAACTCCTTCCTTTACTTATTCACCATTATTCTAACCTTCCATCCATTATCCACTAATAGTTCCCCATCCTCCTCATGTAGAGGGAATGACAATCTAGAACATTTCCTCTCTCCTAGTTGCTTGTTTAACCTAGCCAACCATCTCATGGTTGTTCTTTGTTGGATCTTCCACCAATTAGGATCTCCAAGACCCCCTCCACGAACTTCTCCTCCAAGGTATAGTTGGTTCCTAGAACACTCCAAGATTTCTAAGCTCAACTAGTCCAACTAGTTAACCAAAAGCTTAGTTTTCCTTTTTTATAATCCCACCTAGATTTCCAATCTTCTACCTAAGATCTTCCCACATACTTACTGAGACTCTCCATATACTTCTTGACCCTTTCTTGGTCATTCTACATCCATCCAAACTCTCCAAGATTCTCCACTAGTCCAATTGGTCTTCAACACACTAGGAGGGTTAATTGCTTAACTCCTTGTAGGTCTATTTTCCATGATTTTGGCCTATTGCTTCCAAAATCCCCAAATGACCCCACAAACAAACTTGAAAATATTCAATACATCGATCAAGCCTATCAGAATCCAAGACCTTGACCCTTGATGGCACCCAAAACTCTAGTTTCTTGAAGGCCCTAGTTTATAGCCTATTAATTAGGCCTCTGGACCAGTGATCAAGAACAATTGAAAAACTTGTCTCCCTTCATTGATTCCCCTCAAACCACCATTGAATCCTTTTAGGAGACTATCTAGTGCATCTATTAATGCCACTAAGTCTTCCCCAAAAGGTCTTGGGTGATCTCACCAATTCGATCTCCTCCCTGTCCTGACTCACCTTGTTTCACTAGTCAGCCATAGGGCTTCATTCTTGGCCTATGAAATCCAAAGAGACAACACAAAAAAAACTTACAAACCTATCTACAGACCCTAACCCTAATTTCCCCATGGTTTCAGACACATACACTAGAGTAAAACTAGGTTAGAACCATTTTCTCCCAAGGTTACACTGTTAAGCCTCTGTCAGACCAGTGACCTTCAAAAATGTACAATCTAACTTCTACTGAACTTCAAATGAAACTACCTATTTCATATGAAACCTTATAGGAAACACTATACAAAAATGGAGCTTGATCACCTATGCCAATCTATACAGGACCGTACAAAAGGAAAGACACAGTGCAGATTATGCAAATAAGGACACAGTCAACCATATAGTGGTGTCAAAAATAAGTGTCTCAATCCAAAATCACATTAACCTTGTCCAAACATTGATTCCATGATCATATACTAAGAATGGGTAGTTACAAATCAGTTTAACCATATTTTGAAACATTTTGAATTCCTTAGTCAACTTGATGCTTGATATTGACTCCTAGGACCCTAAATAGGATATGTGGTGTCTTAAAACATACCACCATCCCATGTTTCACTAAAATGGCAACATTTCCACAATTTGAAGTCAAAAATCCCAAAACCCCTAATGAGCACTAAAACCCTTACAAACATGAGTTACACTAACATTTCTTCCAACCTTTTGGAACTTATTCTACCACTCACACAAACTCCTAAACAAACCCTAAACAACACCAAAACATCAAGTAGGGAGGTGACCTACACCATACTCCCCTAGAAAAAATAACTCAAGTCCCTTGAGTTAGGAGTTCTCCAAGAGTGACCCCATGTTTCAGAATCTCCATCTCTATTATCCAAGTAGCCTCAGCTTCAGGTAGTCCCTCCCACCTGATGAGATACTCCTTTTAATTTCCTTTCCTTGTCTTCTTTATTACTTTAGAATCTTAGACACTTTCCAATTGCAATGGTTTTGGGATAGGCAAATCCTTCACCCATTCATCTTCCTCTAAATATGCAAATGTAGACTAACCTATGTCTAGAGGTGAACCCTTGTAAGGATATAAATCACACACATTGAAAATAGGTGAAATTCCCAAATCAGGGGGAAACTCCACTTCATAGGCACTCTTGCCATATTTATGCAAGATCTTTAGTGGTCCAATCTTCTTCATGAGTAGCTTAGTTGGTTGAACTTTAGCTAGCCTCTCTTTCCTGAGGTAGGAAAGTACTAGAGATCCCCAACCTTGAATTGTAAGTTCCTCCTAGTCTTATCAGTTTTGTTCTTGTACTTTTCCACTTGTTTTTGTAAAGTCTGATTGACTTGATCATGCAAGTCCTTCATTTTCTCTACAAATGACTCTCCTTGTGCACTTCTCTTATCCCTCAAACTGAGAACCCTCAGCTCCAAAATCCCTCTAGGATTGACCCCATAAAATATTTTAAAGGGGATTTTACCTTTACTCCTATTAATGGAGTCATTATATGCAAATTTTGCCTGCCCTATGATATGATCCCAAGACTATCCATGTTGTTTAGTTAAACACCTCAGCAAATTCCCAAGTGACCTATTCACCACTTCTATTTTCCCATCTTATTGTGGATGGTAGGCTGAGGAGAAAGAAAAATTAGTTCCAAGCATCTTCCAAAGAGTTCTCCAAAAGTGACCCACAAACTTTGTATCCCTGTCAGTAACAATATTCAAAGCCAAACCATGTATTCTTACAATATCCCTAAAGAAGAGTCCTACAATCTAAGAAGCATCATTTGTTTTCTTGCATGGAATGAAGTGTGCCATCTTACTAAAATGGTATACCACTACAAACACAGTGTCATTTCCCCTAGGTGTCTTTGGTAACCCCAAAACAAAATCCATACTAAGACACTCCCAAGGCCTTTAGGGTATAGATAGTGGTTGATACAACCCACTATTGCTGCTTTGTCCTTTTTCTCTCTGACAAATCTGACATTGTTCTACAAATCTTCTCACATCTGTCTACATCTTAGGCTAGTAGTAATTCCTATGCACCTTCTCCAATATTTTATCCACTTCAAAGTGGCCTCCCAAGCTTCCTTGGTGTTTTTCCTTCACAATGTTCTCCCTCATTAAGCCGTGAGGTATACACATAAGATGAGTTTTGAACAATAGGCCTTCCTACAACACATATTCACTAAAATCCACCTTAAACCCATGTTGAAATTTAATACAATTTTCATAAGCTTCCTTGAAATCCTTGTCTTCCTTGTAGAGGTCTTTTAGATCATCCATTCCTACACTTTGTAGTTGTACCTCCTAGATTGTGAGTACTCTTCTACTAAGGGCATCTTCAACCTTGTTTCTAACCCCCTTCTTTTGCTTAATGACAAAGGTATAAGCTTGTAATGCTTCCACCCACTTCATGTGCCTCTGATTTAGTTTTTTTAATCCATTTAGCAAACTTAAGGCATGATTATCAGTGTAGACCACAAACTCCCTAGTTAATAGGTAGAATCTCCACTTCTTCAAGGCTTGTACCATGGCATATAACTCCAAATCATAGGTAGAGTACTTTAGTTTTTCCTCATTCAACTTCTCAGGAAAGAATGCCACAGGGTGTCCCTCTTGGCTTAGCACTGCCCCTATAGCCAGGTTGCTAGCATCACACTCTACCACAAAGAGTTGATTAAATTTAGGTAATATAAGTGTAGTTAGCTCTGCAATCCTCTTTTTCAACATCTCAAACCCCTGATCTTCTGCTACTGTCCATTCAAACTTGCACTTGATTCCACCTTTATGGTGTTCAGAATTGGGGCACATACATGACTGAATTTTCTCACAAACTTCCTATAATAGGAGGCCAATCCATGGAAAATCCTAACATCCCCTATGGACCTAGGTGTAGGCCATTCCAAAATGGACTTAACTTTATGAGGGTCCATTTTCATACATCCATTAGCAACCACAAAGCCAAGGCAAACTATTTTAGTTTTGAGAAACTCACACATTTCTTGGTTTATCATCAACTTCTCTTGATTTAGCTTCCTTCAGACCATCTCCAAATGCTTCATGTTCTCCTCCTTGGACCTGCTAAATATCAAAATATCATCAAGGTAAACTATTACAAACCTACCAATAAATTATTCCAGCACTTCATTCGTGAGCCTAATGAATGTGCTAGGTGCATTACTTAGGCCAAAGGGCATTACTAGCCACTCATATAGGCCCTCATTGGTCTTAAAATTTTTTTTCCACTCATCACCTAGCCTTACCCTTATTTGATGATACCCTGACTTCAAGTCCACCTTAGAAAAGTAACAAGATCCACCAAGATTGTCCATCAAGTCTTCTATTCAGGGCATTGGGAACCTATATCTGATTGTGATCTTGTTTATAGCCCCGGAGTCTTTACACATCCTCCATTTTCCATCCTTCTTAGGTGAAAGTACTATTGGCACAACACATGGGCTCAAACTCTTCCTTATCAACCCCTTATCTAGAAAATCTTGGATTTGTTTTTCTATCTCTGTATTTTGGCTTGGTGTCATTTTATAGGCAGCCTTGTTTGGAAAACTTGCTCCAGGTATAAGGTCAATCTGATGACTCACATCCCTCATAGGTGGTAAGGCACTTGGCATACCATTATCTACTATGTCATGATACTTCTCCAGCAAAACTTGTATCTCTACTGGCAAACAGACTTTCTCCTTAGTCTCCTCCTTTGGTCTGATCACTACTGCACAACATACTCCCTTATCCTTCTTTATGGCCTTTAGAAACTCTTTCCCACTCAATAACATCACACTTGGTCCCACATGCTTCTCTTCATTGGGTTCTTGCAATGGATCCATTTGGAATTTCTTTCCTAGTTTGGTGATTACATAATTGTTCTTCTCTCCATCATGTATGGCTTTAACATCATACTACCATGGATGTCCTAGGAGAATATGGCATGCATCCATAGGTAGTATGTCACATAGGACCTTGTCCTTATAGTCTCCAATCTAAAACTCAACCATAGTTTTCTCATCTACCACTATTTGTTGACCCTTGTTAAACCATGAAACCTTGTAAGGTGTGGTATGAGATATCCTTCTCAACTTCAATTTTTCCACCATCTCAGTGGACACTATATTCTCAATGGATCCAGTGTCCACTATAACCTTGAAAATCCTCCCATGAGACCTACAAGTTGTCTTAAATAAGTTCTTTCTTTGGGGTGGCTCTATGGTGTTAGGTACCTTTAATAAGGTTCTCCTTAACATCAAGTTTTCTCCATCTAGTACTGAACCTGCCTTGGAAATGGGAGAAGTAACACTTTGAGTGTCATCTTCTTGAACTAATTGATTCCTTATATCCCCCACTGAAGATGAGGAAGCCTTCTTTGGAAACCTACCCATTGTGTGACCCACTTGGTTGCAATTATAACACCTACCAGTGAAAACTAAATTAGATCTCCCTTGGGTTTGGAACCTACCTCTTGGTGATCCTCTACCTCTGTATCCTCCCCTTTGAAAGGATCCTCTATACTGGTTTCCTCCACTACTATCCATGTACTAACTATCTTCTTGTCTACTAGGGCTTTGTCCCCTACCAAAGTTACTCCTGCCTCTCTGAAAACCCTTATTATTGCTACCACCTCTTCCTCTTTGATGGAAGTCATTTCTTCTTCTTGCTTTATCTTCTGCTCTCAAAGCCAACTAAAAGAATTTGTGCATACCGTCTAGTGTCATCATGCTAATCTCATCTTGAATGCCCTGTCTTAACCCATTCAAGTACCTTTCTACCTTCTTCATTTCATCTTCTTGTCTTCTTTCCCTTAGGCTTAGTTTATGGAACTCCTCTATATATTTACTCACTGTCATCTCCTTCTGTCTTAAGTTCTACAAATTTTGATATATTTGGATTTCATAATCAGTGGGCAAGAATTGTGCCCTCAACCTGATTTTCATCCTTTCCCAAGAAATAATCTTCTTCTCCCCACTATTCACTCTTTCATCCTACATCATGTTCCACCACACCAATTTCAATACTTTGAGTCTAGCCTTAGCACATGTGACCCTCTTTTCCTATGAAACTTCTTTATAATCAAATTGATTGTCAATGGCTTCAAGCCAATCTAACAACTCTTCTCCATTCAGACTACCACAATAGTAGGGTATGTGTTCCATGCTATCCTTGTTTAAGGATTTGAATGTATCTAAGAACACATTTTTCTCCTTGTCTATCTTAGGTTCTTTTCCCTTGTTGGATGACTCCTTATTTTGAATATCATCATCCCCATCACTTTCATCACCCCATTCAGTGATCTTCTTTTTATTTTTTGTCTCGGACACATGAGCCTTCTCCAAGAGGCCCTATACCAATTCTACTATTGCATCCCTACTCATTACCTTAGGAGGAATATTTTCAACCTCTTGACTCTCTTGACTCTCCTCTCCTTCAGACATGCACAATCTTCAAGTTATTCCTACTCTAATACCACTCTGATGCAGAGGGTATGACAATTTAGAACCTTTCATCTCTCCTAGGTGCTTGTTTAACCTAGCCAAAAATCCAATGGTTGTTTTTTTTGGATCTTCCACCAATAAGGATCTTCAATACCCCCTCCACCAACTTCTCCTCCAAGGTATATTTGGTTCTTGGAAGACTCCAAGATTTCTAAGGTCAACTAGTCCAACTAGTTAGGAAAAATCTTAGTTTTCCTTCCCTATAATCCCACCTAGATTGCCAATCCTATACCTAATATCTTCCCACATACTTACTAAGACTCTCCATACACTTCTTTACCCTTTCTTGGTCATTCTACATCCATCCAAACTCTCCAAGATGCTCTACCAGTCCAATTGGTCTTTAACACACTAGGAGGGCTAATTGCTCAACTCCTTGTAGGTCTATTTTCCCCAATTTTGGCCTATTGCTTCCGAAATCTCCAAATGACCCCACAAAAAAACTTTAAAATATTCAAGACATTGATCAACCCTATTAGTATCCATAACCCTGACCCTTGATGGCACCCAAAACTCTAGTTTCTTGCAGGCCCTAGTTTATAGCCTATTAATTAGGCCTTTGGACCAGTGATCAAGAACAATTGCAAAACTTGTATCCCTTCATTGAGTCCCCTCCAATCACCATTTAATCCTTTTAGGATACTATCTAGTGCATCTAATAATGTCACTAAGTCTTCCCTAAAAGGTCTTGGGTGCTCTCACCAATTCGATCTCCTCCCTGCCCTAAGTCACCTGGTTTCACCAGTCAGCCATAGGGCTTCATTCTTGGCCTATGAAATCCAAAGAGACAAAAAAAAAACTTACAAACCTATCTACAGACCCTAAACCTAATTTCCCCATGGTTTCAGACACATCCACTAGAGGAAAACAAGGTTAGAGCCATTTTCTCCCAAGGTAAGACTGTTAAGCCAATGTCAGACTAGTGACCTTAAAAAATGTACAATCTAACTTATCTTGAAATTAAAATGAAACTACCTATTGCATATGAAAGCTGAAAGGAAACACTATATAAACATGGAGCCCGATCACCTATGCCAATCCGTATAGGACCGTACAGAAGCAAAGACACAATGCAGATTATGCAAATAAGGACACAGTCAACCGTACAAATGTGTCAAAAATAAGTGTCTCAATCCAAAATCTCATTAACCTTATCCAAACATTGATTCCATGCTCATATACCGAACATGGATAGTTACAAATCAGTTTAACCATATTTTTCCATTTCTTGCAAAAGTTGCTCGAGCAACTTTTAGCATTTTGAAGCATTTTGACTTCTTAAGTCAACTCGATGCTTGATGTTGACTCCTAGGACCCTAAATAGGATATGTATGGTCTTAAAACATACCACCATCCCATATTGCACTAAAATGGCAACATTTCCACAATTTGAAGTCAAAAATCCCAAAACCCCTAATGAGAACTAAATACCTTACAAACATGAGTTAGACCAACATTACTTCCAACCTTTTGGAACTTATTCTACCACTCACACAAACTCCTAAAAAAACCCTAAACAACACCAAAACATCAAGTAGGGAGGTGCCCTGCACTACCTCCCCTCCCATTAATCCAATCCTTTGCATAAATATTTATTCCACTCTTCATATTATCCATTTCATCTCCCTTCACCCCAATCCTACCAACATCTATGAGCATAAAATATCCTTCAACAATCATCCAAAAATACAAACTAAAAATAAAAATATAAAATGTCCTTAAAAAACCACCATCTTGGTTAAAACCTAGCAAACAAGTGCCTTGATGATATCCAAAAAAGGGACATATCAAGGGATACCATCCATGGAACTAGATGCTTCATTTCTTCCACCATCTTCCTCATCGCATATCCATTGTCTTCCAAATCCACTCATATATCCATTCTCTTATCCTCATCCCCTTGTACTCTACACTTGGGGGAAAGCCCCATCCATACTACCAACCAAATATACCTTCCATATACCCTATCCTACATCCATAATCCTTTATACTTGCATCGTCCATTTCCCATCTTTGATCTTGACTATCATATTAATTCCCTTGATTATCGGTATCCTCTATATCCCTTATGCATTATCCATACACTATCCATAATCCTACATAAGTCCATCCACTTTATCCATATTTGATCTTGACATCCTATATATATCCTCCATCTCATATTCATTTTCTTATACTTTTCCTCCATCCACCATCCATAATCCTATATAAGTCAATCTTCTTTTCCATGTATTTGATCTTGGTTATCCCATGCATTTCCTCCATACATTATGCATTATCCTCCATATCATTACCCCTATCCTATTCATAGCCTCCATCTCATATTCCTTTCTACCTCTCCTACCTTTTCTCTTTAGAAAAAATAAAGTCACTAAAATATCCATGCATTCTTTGGACAACACACCTTTATCCCCTCCATGCGAATCCCTTATACACTATCCATCGATCTCATTTAGCCTTTATCCTCAATCTTTCCATCCTTCATCCTCCCACCTCTAATATGGGGGAATCTTTTGCAACATATTCCTTGGATCCCTCTCCCCTTATTCCCCATCCTTTATTCTTCCACTCACATCCCTTATGCACCATCCTTCCATTTCATACATCCTTTATCCCCACCTTCCCATGGACTTTATTTTCCTGTTAGGAATAGTCCCAAGAGATAACTAAGAGAGGGGGGGTGAATCAGTTATCTACAAGATTCAATTATTTTCACAATTAAGTACAAAATAACTTTAAACATAAACTCAACAAGATAACATAGAATTGAACAACACAATTTTGGTAACGGGGAAAACAAAATTAGGTAAAAACCCTGGTGGGAATTAGCACCCACAAATAACTATACTAGTTTATAATGATCCTTATTAGAAGATCTTGCAGCCCTGTTATGAATTGATCTTTACAATGCAATAAGTACAAAGACCTGGTCAAAGGTCAGACCCTATTGGGATTATTTTGCAAATAACCCTATTAGGGGTGAGGACACACTATCCAAGAGCTCACTTCTCAAATGATGAAGGTTGTAACCTCCTGTCAGGAAGATATACACTATATCTGATAATGAACTATTTAAGTAGACCTATTGTCTTGATCAGTTCCAGTGAATTGTAATCATCTTCTATTTCTTCACATAGATCTTCAACTGATGATTGATGTAGCTTTACTGTCTAACTTTTTGCTCTGCTCTGTCTTTTCTTTTTCACTTCATTTTCACTCTTAGCGATCACATTTAAACTTCTATATGTATCTTCCCAAGGATAAGGTCACAACGGCTATAGGAAACACTTCAGCAACTTCCTTGTTGGCTTAAATAATCACGCAATCAAAGTTAGGACCGTGCAACTCAAAATGAGGGGATGCATTGATTCACATAGTTGGCTCTACCAAATTAACTCAAACATCATGCTTCTATTAAAACACATTTAGCACCTTTGGATAATCATCAATAACTCATATGTAAACATGAATATAAACACACATATCCTGAATTTAGGTGCAACTCAAGAAACAATGTAAATATGTCAGCTCTTAACAAATAATCTCTAGAAACTGTAATTGCCAAAATAGATTAACATAACTCAACTGAGATTGCATATCTAAATCTGTGTGTATGAACATGGTATAGTAACTATGTCTGAAACATAAAAGAAACCACGCAAGGCTTCCACATAACCATACTAAAAATAGAATACAGTTCACTGTTGTATACTATATGTTGTCAACAATGACAAACATACAGTCAACTATTTGCACAGAAGAAAATCTCCAAAATTCTCCCCCTTTACATCGATGGCAACATATGATTAGAAACACCATCAAATCAAAAGTGTCTTCCTTCTTTTTACAATCTTCTCAATATCCTCATCAAAGGTTCCTCATCACTATTGCATCTCCTTTGACAGTGTTTTCATGAATATATACTCCCCCAAAGTATATGCTTCCCCTTACTATATACTCACCCTTTGACATCAATGGAAAAGGGTGCCAAATACTGTTAAACAAAGGTACTACTCCAGAAGTAGAGTAGTCAACAATTCATCAGTCACCAAGGACAGATGTTCTTGTTGCAAATTCTAATCAGACTTAGGAAAGGGTATTAATCCCAGCTTCACCTTGAGATACTCAAAAGTATCTTTTGATAAAGGCTTTGTAAAAATATTTGCTAATTGTTCTTTAGTGCTTACATAATCTAACTTTACTTCTTTATCTACAACTTTTTCTCTTAGAAAATGATATTTTATTTCAATGTGTTTTGTCTTTACATTCATCATAGGGTTCTTTAACATATTGATAGTGCTAGTGTTGTCACTGTGAATAACAATAGGATAATCAATCTGAATTCCAAAGTCTTTTATCATTTGTTTGATCCAAACAATTGTAGAAAAATTCAATGCTACTGCTACATATTATACCTCAGTTTTTGACTAAGAAATATAATTCTACTTCTCACTTGTTCAAGTGACGAATCTATCTCCAAGGAATACTACTCCTCTTGAGGTACTCTTTCTGTCATCAACACAACCTGCCCAATCAACATCAGTATACACATGAAGTTGTACATTCTCTGAGTTAGGATACCATAAACCATAGTCTATAGTTCCCTTTAAGTATCTAAATATTCTTTTTATTTCCATTAAGTGGTTTTTTTTAGGTTCAGCTCCAAATCTTCCAACAATGCCAACTAGATTAGAAATATCAGGTCTAGATTTAGTGAGATATATGAGTTTTCCAATCATAGACTTGTATAGTGTCTTGTCAACTATTGTGGAATCATCATCTTTAGAAAGATTACTTCTTGTTATCATGGGGGTGCTTATAGGCTTGCAATCTTCCATCTTGAACATCTTCAATATCTCCTTCACATACTTAGACTGATTTATGAATATGCCTTTGACAGTTTGTTTTATATTCAATCCCAAATAATATTTTCTAGGTCCAATCACACTCATTTCAAACTCAGTCTACATCTCTTTGGGGAATTATGCACTAAGCTTGTCATTACCTCCAAAGATAATGTCATCAACAAAGATAGCAACAAGTAGTAGTCCATTAGGTGTCTCTCTTATGAATAAGTTTTAATCTGCTACTCCCTTTTTGAATCCAATCTTGGTTAAGTATCCATCAAGTCTCTCATACCATGCTCTTGGGGCCTATTTAAGCCCATAAAGGGATTTCTTTAGTCTGCATACCATGTCTGGTTTGTCTAAAATTTTGAATCCTTCAGGCTTCTCTATGTAGACTTCTTCCTTTAAGTCACCATTTAGAAAAGTTGACTTGACATCCATTTGATATAATTTAAAGTTCTTGAATGTTGCATACGCCTAAAAAAATTTAATAGCTTCCATTCTTCTTACAGGGGCAAATGTATTAGTGTATTCTATTCCTTCTCTTTGTGCATATCCTTTACATACCAGTCTTTCTGTGTTTCTTACCACTATACCTTCTTTAGTCGTCTTATTTCTGAATATCCAATCATAGGTGCATAATCATGATACCTCTCTTGAATCATAAACTTCTCATCAATATTCACATGTGTAATTGCAATTATCTTCTTTAATCTCAAGTTAAAACATCTATATGCTTTGCTTTTAATACATAACCAAGGAAAATACCTTCATCGCTTCTAGCATCAAACTTACCAACACCATCATCTCTCTTGATGTAGCATTTGCTTCCAAAAATTTTGAATTATTTTACTGTAGGTACATTACCAAACCAAAGTTCATAAGGTGTCTTATCTACGCCTGGCCTTAATTGAATTTGATTGATAGTATAGACTATTGTATTGACTGCATCTCTCTAATAGGTGTGCACAACTTTTCCTTCAATCATGATAGTGCACGTTGTGTCAAGTATGATCCTATTTCTTCTTTCTGCAATCTCATTCGTTTGAGGGGTTCTAGGAGCACTCAACTGCCTTTTGATCCCATGTTCTTCGCAATACTCATAAGGTTGGTTGGAGGTGAATTCTCCTCCTCTATCTGATCTTAGACATTTTAGTTTTAATCCAGACTCATTTTCAACTTTAGCTTTGAATATTTTGAACTTCTCAAAAGCATCAGACTTATCCTTTAAGACCGCAACCCACATCATCCTTGAAAAATCATCAACAAACAAAATAAAATTTATTTCTCCATAGTGTGATCTTGTTTGACTAGGACCACATAAGTCTGTATGCACTAGATCCAATTTGTTTTCTGTTGAGTTCTACTTGCTTCTAAATGAAATTATTACATGCTTTCCCATCACACATTCCCTGCACATAGTATCAACTAGTCTTGCAATACTAGGAAGGTCTTTTGTGCCATAGCCAATTTTCATCTACTTTTGCAACAAAACAACTTACTTCCGAATTGAGCTGAAAAAAATTACCTTTAGTCTTAGAGCCTGTTGCAATCATATCTCCTTGTTTTTTATTAACGATGTACTTGTTGTCTTTGAATTCCAACTGATATCCTTTGTCAATCAATTGTCCAACACTTAGTAGGTTATGATGTAAACCATCAACATAAAGAACATCATCTATTTTGTTCTTTCCATCTAAGGTAATAGAACCTCAACCTATGATAGGTTTGGGAGTGTTATCTCCAAATCTAACCATACCACCTTTGTACTTGTCCAAATGTACAAATCTATCTTTGTCTCTTGTCATGTGATTTGAGCATCCGTTGTTAATGATCCAGTCAGTCCTGATGTTTGCTTTAGAAACTAATGTTAACTCTTGTGCCTTATTTTCATCTTCAATGTCCATTTCCTCAAGCATTTTCTCAATGTCTTTAATGGAAATGAATCCAATTTCATCTTCTCATAAATCATCATTCGATACACCATCTTCAGCATGATAGCAATCCTTAGTATATTTGGGCTTGTAATATGATCTGAACTTCTTGAATCTTGTAGGACACTTGGATGCAAAATGGCCAACTTTTTTGCATGAAAAACATTTGAATGGTAGTTGTCCTTCATATTTTTCTTTACCTTTCCTTTCTTTCTTGGCAATCATAGAAATGAGTTCTTCTAGTTCTATGTCCACTTATTCTTTCTCATTATTACTAGAGTTGTTCAAGGATTTTTTACCATGGACTAAGGCTTTGAAAGTTGTTTCACTTTTGGGTTCTTTCTTCAATCTAGATATCTCGAACGTAGAGATTTTTCTGATCAAATTTTCTCTCTTGAATTATTTTGAAAATTGCATGGTTTCATCCAAGATGTTTATCTTGCTTTCATAATCTATTTTCAATGTAGTCATTAGTTTGTCCATTATGTCTTCCTCTAAAATTTCTCCACCACTGTTTCTGATTCCTAAAACTGCCTCATTAATCCTCTGATTATAAGCTCTGATGTTCTCTTTAGGTAGCATCTCTAAGTTGTTATACTTCTTTTTCCATGTCTTTCTTCACACATTCTTAGCTTGAATATTTCCTTCAAACATGTCTTCTAAAAACTTCCATATGGAGTAGGCTTTGTCTACTTTCTTAATCTCAGAGAATTCACTGTCAGATAATGCACTTATAAGGGCTTCTTTGGAAATTGCATTAGCGGTGAATACATCCTTTTTTTTACTAATAGAATAATATTTTGCAAGGTATTTCAGAGAGGGAACAACAACTTCTTGTGTGGATATTTCAAAAATATCAAAACCAACGCACTATAGATGTGTTATCATTTTGTTCTTCCAGTCAAGATAATTCTCTCCATCAAACTTAGGACTCTCTTTTCTGAAGTATGTCATCTGATCTACCTTAAGTTGTTAATATTTCTCTCCAAGGCACTTGGATGTGATACCAATTGTTAGGAATAGTCCCAAGAGATAACTAAGAGGGGGGGTGATGAATCAGTTATCTACAAGATTCAATTATTTTCACAATTAAGTATAGAATAACTTCAAACATAAACTCAACAAGATAACACAGAATTGAACAACACAATTTTGGTAATGGGGAAAACCAAATTAGGTAAAAAACCTGGTGGGAATTAACACCCACAAATAATTGTACTAGTTTATAATGATCCTTATTAGAAGATCTTGCAACCCTGTTAGGAATTTATCTTTATAATTCAATAAGTACAGAGACTTGGTCAAAGGTTGGACCCTGTTAGGTGTCTTTTACAAATAACCCTATTAGGGGTGAGGACACACTGTCCAAGAGTTCACTAATCAAATGATGAAGGTTGCAACCTTATGTTAGGAAGATATACACTATATCTGATAATGAACTATTTGAGTAGACCTGTTTTCTTGATCAATTCCAGTAAATATTAATATTCTTATGTTTCTTCACATAGATCTTCAACTGATGAATGATGTAGCTTTACTGTCTAACTTTTTGCTCTTCTCTGTCTTTTCTTTTTCACTTCATTTTCACTCTTAGCGATCACATTTGAACTACCATATGTATCTTCCCAAGGATAAGGTCACAACGGCTATAGGAAACACTTTATCAACTTCCTTGTTGGCTTAACTAAGCACACAATCAAAGTTAGGACCGCACAACTCAAAATGAGTGGACGCATTGATTCACATAGTTGGCTCTACCAAGTTAACTCAAACGTCACACTTCTATTAAAACATGTTTAGTGCCTTTGGATAATCATAATTAACTCATAAATAAACATGAATACAAACACACATATCTCAAAGATAGGCACAACTCAAGAAGCAATATATATACGTCACCTCTTAATAGATAATCTCCAAAAACTGTAACTACCAAAATAGATTAACATAACTCAACTGAAACTGCATATCTAAATTTGCGTGTATGAACATGGTATAGTAACTATGTATGAAACATAAAATCAACCACGCAAGGCTTCCACATAACCATCATAAAAATGGAATACAGTTCACTGTTGTACACTATATGTTGTCATCAATGACAAACATACAGTCAACTATTTGCACAGAAGCAAATCTCCAACATTTCCTACCTTTAGTGTGTGGTATTTCACTCCTTTTCCAAAGCTCTTGGATCTCCAACCTTTAATCCCATATTACATATCCATCCATCCCATTTTACCTATCTGTACATCTCATATTACCTACCCATCCATTCCCTCCATCTATCTCCTATCCAAGACACTTCTCCATCATTCCATACTCGATCATTCCTTGACCCTCCCTTGTCATTGGTCCTCACCAATTTGATTCTTCTTCTTATCTACCATACACTTACATTATATCTAATCCACTTATCTTCTCCCCATCCTATCCAATTTAATTCATTTATCTTCCAATTCCCTTCTATCCGACCCAAAAAAAAAGTAAAAAGAAAAAAATTAAAAAAATTAAAAATTAAAATGTCTAAAAAAATCTTTAAAAATCTTTAAAAATGCAATAATCCAATCAAGTATGATCAATCCTATCCATGCACTCCAATATTTTAGTCAATCAAATCAATCTTTAATCAAGTCATCATCTTGACCCAAATCAGCTGATAATCCATGAATCAACTTTTCATCAAATCATCATCATGGGATGTATCCTTCCCAATCCTTGGATGTGCATTGTTCTTATTGTTAACTTTTCCATTCTCTATCAATCATTATCATTCATCAATGAATTCATTTTCAGCTTGACTACGGGAAAATTTTTGGTTTGTTTTTGGGTTTTTGTGCATGATTGCTTGTTGCTTATATGTGTTAGCATTTTTTCATTTATCACGGTCTTTGCATCCTATTGTCACAAGGCATCATGGTCTTCCATATCATGGTGTCATATGACATATGGTTGTATTTGACCTTTTTATCACGTACTTGACACCTTGTCATCTTGGTTCCTCATACCTTGGTGCATAATGCCAAGTACAATATCAAACCTAGGTTGCTCACACCATTGTAGCATGACTTTCTTCTATTCTTCCTTCATCGTCCTTATTCTTTTCCCTTTCCTTCCATAATCCTCTTATCTATTTTGAGAGCACAATCATGTTCTCCAAACCTTCATATCCTCTTGAGGGGGTATACTACTCCCTCTTCTTCATCCTTCCCCGTCCTTCTATGACTGGGGTATCATGCTTCTAGTCTTATCCATTTTATCCACTATGTTTTCTTCTTATTTGACATAACATCATTTCATGATGCTACATCAAAGAGGGGCAAACTGTAGACACCTAAAATTGTGCATTCACACTTTAATATTAATTCTTATTAATATTTTCTATTAACATTATATTTGATTTTAATTAATTAACTATATTGTTATATTCCTCTATTTATTTAATTAAATTTTATTTAAATAAATAAATTCATTTTCCCTTTGTATTTAAAATTTTATTTAAATACTATAATATATTAAATTTAATTTAATATAGTATCTCTCCATTTCTTAATATAAAATAAATTCTATTTGTTTTATTCCTCCACTAGCCTAATGTTCTTCTAAACTTGGATTACCTCTTTTCACTTTTTCCTAATCTTGCTTTTTGCTAAATATTTTTCTAATCTTGATTAAAGGTGGATTACCTCTAATCATGTGCACAATCATCTTTCCCAAGGTAGCCACCTCTCCATCTATTTTCTCCTCCAATCATTTCAAATTCTTTTTTCCCTCTAAAAGTGAAGTTTGACTTTTTCATCTTTTGCCTCTTAATCCTAGCCACTCATTTCTTTTGCCTCTTAATCTCCTTCACTCCCACCAAAACCCTACCTAACCTTTAATATTAGCCATTCATTTTCCACCTCTTATTCCTAGCCCTCTATTTTCATAAGAAAATCTATAGAATAGTAAAGCCTTCGCCTCATATGATAATAATGGGCTATCTCTCATACGTTGTTATGCTGTTGGAATGTGAGCAACCACATAACTTCTACAACAACATTATCAAACAATTTAGAATTTTGGGAGGTTTGCATTGCATGTTTTGTGTTGAAATAGTTTAAGTTTGTTTCTTATTTCATTTCATCATACTTTCATGCTTGTTTATCCATATCATTTGAGGTATATGTGATAATGTAGGAATGAGTTTAGTTGCTTAAGTTTGTTCTTTATTTTCATATTTACATATTACAGGTATCTTTTTACTATTTTTCCTATTATTTCATAGGGTGTATTCCCTATAGGTAGTACACCCAATGTGAAAATAACAAAAGGAGAGAGAGAGAGAGAGAGAGAGAGAGAGAGAGAGAGAGAGAGAGAGAGAGAGAGAGAGAGAGAGAGAGAGAGAGCCTCCATAAATGTTTTTTTTATAGGTCTAGTTGTCCAAGTGCCAAGATAGATCAAGATATCCTACGCATTGTAATAAGTCCTAATTGTAAGACCTAGTGATCGAGGATGAGTTATAAATCCTATGGTTCACTATGGTCAATTGGACATAGGTTGGGTATATTTATGTTAGGAAAGGTTGAAATTATGTTGTTAACATCATCTCTCGTGGAAATCAACCTTGGTTAATTCCTAGGAGTTAGTTTTGCAAAAGTTGTCAAATGTTGTCAACAACATTGTTTGCAAAACCAAAAGTTGCTAATTACAATTTTTTGAAAAGTTGTTACCCAATGTTCATAACCACCCACAGTCAATTAGAATTGGGGGAAACATTTTAAATTTTGTCCACCATCATTGAAAATTTGGTTGGAAGAGAATTGTAGGAAGCATTTGTAGAAATTAAATGAAAATTTACATTTTACCATATATTTTACTGATATTTTGTTAAGCATGATTCGGTACAAATTCAAATGATAAATCTAGTCTAATAGGAAGTTAGGAGTATGTCTTAGTTTTCATCTGCATCAAAATAGAGATCTTAAGGTGAAAAAATAATATATAAGTCATGTCACAGTCAACTGGAAGTCGGTATTTTGAAGAAAATTAGGGTCATTGATTTCAAACCCTCATACCTTCCAATGTAACTATGAAAATTTCCTAAAACCACATTTAAAGGAGAGGTATGGGATTGTATTTTTATTTTTCTTTTGGTTTCAGATAGGTTGGTTGCAGTTTCAAGGAGAAATGTCTAAAACCCTATCTTGGCATTCCTATGTGACAAGCAGAAGTGTTTAACTAGAAGGTTGTATACCCCCATAAATTTAGATGGACATCAATTCAGAGCCTAAGGTTGGAGGAGGATAATTATTCAAAGTGTCCCTAGATGTTCCCATATTTTTTTTGGAAAGGACCCAAATCTTGATAGTAATTCCTTCGTTAGGTGCCCCAATATGGCCACCTAAGCATTAGCGAATATTTCCACGTAAACTGAGTTGGAGAAGGATCTATGATCTGTCCTCTTGGGAAAAGTGTTGTCACAATATTTGAAGTAAGGCCAAATAATTATTTTGGGAGGTCCTTTGGTGGTTTTTGTTACAAAACCCCAAAATACTAAGTAGTAGGCAATACCAAGTGGCTGCCTGTGCCGAGTGACAATAAATACCGAGTAGGAAAGTTTTAAATTATTGGATTGAATTAAATCAAAGAAGTAAGTTGGTTTATTTGAGGGATGTCAAAGGAGTTCTTTGACATGTGTGAATAATTTAGGGGCTTGGGAATAGACTGGAATTACCTTGAACAAGGAAGGTGCATTGGGAACACTAGGTGAACAAGGGTACATCAAGGAGATGTATGAAATAGTGGTTAACTCAGTATGGGGTTATGGGGGTAAATAATTTGATGAGTTGGTGAATAGGTAAACAATCACTTAAAGGTGTAGGGCTCCAGTGTTGGGTACTCCATTCGAAAGGGGTAGGAAGGCTTGATAGGAAAAAGCAAGGACTTGTAAATTTCTACATGTTGTTCTAGTGACCAGACCCTCTAGATCAAGTGGTATAAGAGAAAAAAGGATCCTGAGAAGGATTTTGAACCATTTATGGAGTAGATGATGATGGTGAGGTTTCATCAAGGATTAAAAATGTATAAATTTTAAGGTTTGTAAAAGAGCAAAAGGTAAGGCATGAGGAACAAATGGAGAAGATGGTCAAAGACATGAAAAAGCTGACAGAGAAGATGAGGATGAAGAGTGGTGGAGAGTCTTATGAATATGAGGAAGGGAGAGAAGAATAACACCTTGATCAGGAAGAGGGAGAGGTTCATGCAGATCAGAGACTACTCTTGAAGACCCTGAAATCTATGGAGAGGAGAACCATGGATGTTAAGTTGGAATTGCCTACCTAGAATCGGAAGATAGACCCATATGATACTATGGATTGGGTTGATGCTCTTACTAGTTTCTTTGACTGCAAAGATATCCCTAAGAATCAAAGGGTGAAAATTGCAAATTAGAGTTGAAAGGATCTGCACTCACATGGTGGAGTTTCACTCAAGATGAAAGGGTGAAGGCTGGTAAGAGAAAAGTAAATACTTGAAAGAGGATGGTATCCTTACTTAGAGAGGCATACATCCCTAAAGATTATGAATTTCAAATTCATAAGAGGAGGATTATTTTGAGGTAGAAGGATTTAAATGTCTCAAGTTACACTGAAGAATTTTAGAGGCTTGTCATGAAATCCAATTTGGTAGAGCCTGAATGTGTGAAACTCACAAGATACATGCAAGGATTGAGGGTCTCCATACAAGATGAACTCAGTTTGAGTATCCCTACCATTGTATAGAAATGCTACAAATTAAAATTCAAGGTTGAGGATAAACTCAAGAGGAAACAAGATCAAGGTGGTAGAGGGCGAGGACAAAGAGATTTGGGAAGTAGGGGTACAGGCATGTCCAGTGGAAGAGGACAAGTTCCTAAGGAATTTGGAGAATAAAACTATGAACAAAACCAAGGAGAGAGAAGCTCTAGGGGTTCCTTTAGAGGAAGAAGATCAAAATATAGAGGGAAATTTGGGGGAAGAGGCATTGATACCATCAAGTGCTATAGGTGTCATCACCCTGGGCACTTAGCATCAACGTGTTCTGAAAAGGGGAACAAGAAAAGTGAAAGAAGAGAAAATTTGGTGAGAGATGAAGACTCCCAAAGTTTAGATTCACATGAATCATTTGTAGCACATGAACAAGGAGAGTCACTCATGATGAGAAGAATTTTGATCAAAGCTCCTAGTGCACCAGAGCTACCCCAAAGAAAGACACTTTTTAGAACCACTTGTAGAGTGGGAAAAAAGGTATGTAGAGTGGTTATTGATTCTAGTTCTACTGAAAATTTGGTGTCCCT
This sequence comes from Thuja plicata, assembly GCA_018584345.1. Taxonomy (NCBI): domain Eukaryota; kingdom Viridiplantae; phylum Streptophyta; class Pinopsida; order Cupressales; family Cupressaceae; genus Thuja; species Thuja plicata. The sequence continues at coordinate 19,274 of MU227636.1, read as the reverse complement.
TGAAGCTGTTAAATAGCTGAAATTAAAAAGGATTCCATATCCCACACCCTACAAGGTGCCATGGCTCACAAAGGGATAGAAAACAGTCATTGAAGAGAAGGCATGGATAGAGTTTCAGATTGGGAAGTACAAGGAAAAAGTACTTTGTGACATCGTACCTATGGATGTTTGTCATTTTATCTTAGGGAAATTGTTGCACTATGACTTGGAGGAACATCATGATAGAAGGAAGAACACCTACTCCATCCAGCACCAAGGTAAGAAGGTAACTTTACTACCCCTACCTAATAATGGTGAAAAACAAAAAGATTCTAAGTTTTTGTTTGTAGGAGAGAATTTTTTAGGGTATATAAGGAGAAAGACACTCCCTGTTATGCATTGGTAGTGTTGCCAAAACAAGAAGAGGGAAGGGTATTAAAAGTAAAAGAGGAGCCTAGGAGAGTAGGTCCTAAGGAGGTAGTAGATTTTCTAGATATGTATAAGGGAATTGTAACCAAAAAGTTACCAAATACCTTACCCCCAATCAGAGAGATTATCCATAATATTGATCTAATCCCTAGAGCCACACTTCCAAACAAAGCAACATATAAACTCACACCCCAACATATTGAAGAGATGTCCAAGAAAATCCAAGAACTTTTGGAGAAGGGTTTGATAACTAAGAGCCTAATCCCTTGTGCAATCTTGACCTTATAGCACCAAAGAAAGAGGGGACTTGGAGGTTGTGTACTGATTCTAGAGAAATTAATAGAATCACCATTAGGTATAGGTTTCCTATGCCTAGGTTGAGGACTTATTAGACCATCTTGGGGGTAAAAAGTACTATTATAAGGTGGAATTGAAAAGTGGGTACCACCAAATCAAAATAAGGGTTGCAGATGAGTGTGAGACAACCTTTAAGACTAACAAAGGCCTCTATGAATGGAGGGTGATGCATTTTGGGTTGTCAACTTCTCTGAGTACATTCATGCAGCTCATGAATGAAGTTTTAAAACCATTCCTTGGAAATTTTGTGATTGTATATTTAGATGATATCCTTATTTTTAGTAAGACTAAGGATGAACATATGAAACATTTGAATTTGATCCTTAAGAGGTTGCAAGAGGAAAAGCTCCTAATAAATTTGGATAAATGTGTCTTCATGCAAGAAGAATTGGTATACCTTGGATTTTTTATTTTCGATGGAAGTATAAAGATGGGTCCTGAAAAGGTGGAAATAATCTTGAATTGGCCCTGTCCAAGGAGGATGACAAAGGTTAGAAGCTTCCATGGATTGGCTTCTTTTTACAGGAAGTTTATCAGGGGACTCAGTTGAATTTGTGCACCAATTTTGGAGACTATCAAAGGGGGGAAGTGTTGGCAAGTTGAATCTCAGGGATAATATGACTTATTTTGCGTTGTAATTATGGAAACAAAGTCATATTAAGTTTTGACAAAAAACATTGAAATGAAAATTGACTAAGTATAGAAAACAGAACAAGGCAGAGATATGCAATTTATCAGAGCACCAGCACACGTACGTGCGATCAAGTTAAGAAAAACACCTTTATATTTAAGCTTTATGATATATGAAGATGCTAATTCTATACACACATGGTATGAAATAATAGTACAAAAAAGTTACAGCGAGTTCAGTATCACCTGTAGTTCAGAAAATAGAGTATGAAGCCAACTTCATATTTTGGATCAGTGTTTAATATTTTATTGTGTAAAGGCCAAGTGCCTATTGTAATATGTTTGTAGTTATGAATTTATCACTCTTGTAAACATGCTTAAGCCAATTAGTTTAGAAGCATTGTCTATATTGTTATTGGATTGACTAAGGTCTTGTTTTTGGTCACGTCTATTAAGTATGTATATATACTTAATATGTATTTTGGATAAGAGTGTAAGAGTCAAGAATATGCAAAGTAGAGACAAAGAAGAGAAGTATGAACTAATCAGTATGAGATAAAGCGTTTTAAGAGATCAAAGCATTAGCACATAAAAGGAACTGATCAGACAGTCGTGTCACTTCAGCAGTTCAATTTTCAGATCTAGTGCATATCTATCTTTAGGAGCTTGTAGCCTTCTTTTATTGAGTAGTGAGCTCTTGGATAGTGAGTTCTCACCCCTAACATGGTTTTTGTAAATACTCCTAAAAGGGTCATTATACTTTCTTTGTAAAGACTACTTATAATAGGGCAAAGGAACCTTAACAAGTTCATTATACTAGTACAATCATTTGTGGGTACTAATTCCCACCGGGGTTTTCCTCTGATCAAGGTTTTCCCTTAAACAAATATTGTGTTAAGTGTTATTGTGTTATGCTTCATATGTTATCTATTTGATTTATGTTCAAATTTCAGAAATAGAATAATTAGTTAAACATTGAATCACCCCCCCCCCCTCTCAATGTTTCAAACAATTGCTATCAAAGCTCTAGTCCTCTGAAAGAAAGTTTAACCACTTGAGGAGATCATGGATTCAACAGAAGAAAAACATCTAAAAAAATAATCTTGAAGCAGCCCTTGAAGATCTTGACAGATCTGAAAAATAAAATGAAGAACTAAAACTAAAAGTTGATGGCTCTCAAATGCTTATCAAAAAATTAAGGAAAGATCTGAAATATTTCTCTACAAATGATTTAGGAAAAATGGTCAAAAAGCTGAATGAAGAGAACATGTCTTTGAAAGATAAGATTGAAGATCTAAATGAACAACTTATAGATAGCCTAATAGCTATTGAAGAAAAGACCAAAGAAAGCAAACAATTAGATGATGAACTTATGAAAGAAAATATGAAGATCTTAGAGTTGGAAAATATCCAAAAAAAGATTGAATCTAAATTAATAAAAGAAAAAGAGAAAATTGAGAAATTACACATAATTTCTGATCTAATTCAATCTCAACTTTATGCACAAAAGATAAAAGGTGATACTACTGGTGTTCGATACAGTCTAGCTCAAATTAAAATCAATTCAATGCAAGAAAGAAAGAAAGCACAAGAGATATCTACAGAAACAAAGAAAACTGAGAATCTTGTAGAGGCATAAATAGAACCACCTAAAGATGATCTCAAGCAAGTTAACAGAAATTTTTATGCCTGTAACAAGCATGGACATTTAGCAAGAGATTGTAAAGAGGTAAGACCTTTCAATGGCTATTGTTATTCTTGTTATAAATTTGGTCACAGGGCTATTCATTGTAGAATAAGTCTAAGAAATCATTCATAGCATAATCAAAGAAATCAGAATCAACACAATTAGAGAAATCAACCTGAGGGAAACTATTAGAACATTACATGTTAGATATGTAATTATAATGGTCACACAGCCAAGCAGTGCAACATGATAAACAATGTCAATAGACCTCCAATCATTTGTCACTCTTGTGGAAAGGCTGGACACATCTCAAGGTTATGTAGATCCAGAACTCAAAAACAAGAAAATCCTAAAGAATCATTATTTGAAGAATCTAGTGAAGTCAAGTTTGTAAAAGACACAAAAGATTCAGGTAAAATATGGGTTGAATTAAAGAAATATAATGATGAGAACAAGGTAGTGGATGCATCCATAGTGGACACACCTTTTGCTTCTAGTTAGATGACCTTCATGGTCTTAGGGGAAGCTATTATAGCTCTGAACCCCTACGCAGCTGGTATACTCACCTCTGAGTATGCACCTATGGATTCATGTCTGTGATCACAAACTTAGGAATTATGCATGCATGCATCACCTATACTTTGATAAGAACAAATTTTGAAACTCTCAATGGAAATTGTGTACGGTGATAAGCATTAAATGCAGTAAAATTTATATAGGTCAATGAATGATCGATTATCTTCACTTTTTCATTTTGAGATCATAGAATTTGGAGAGCACAGGAGCATTGAGAATCAAATCATTAAAATTTAACAATTTGGTTGGTTGGTGAATGGATTGAAGTCAAAATAGAACCCTAGCAGTTGCATCATTTTAGAATTGTAGTGAAACCCTATTTAATCAATCAACAAGTATGGAAACCCCTATAGTATTTGACATTGCTGAAAGGAAGAGATTCATGTTTAAGAAGCATACATTCAAATCTATACCAGATGATGTAGAAGGGGCATTTTCCAAGACTCCATTAGGAGTCATACATGTCAAAGACATTCGCGCGTACATATATTGTAAGAAGGAAACTGTTGGGAATAATAGCATAGCAACTCTTATGGCATCAATGATGAAACCAAATTACTCATTCAAGGATGAATACGCGCATCTCACTGATAAACCTATCTTTGAGTATTCAAATGCACATGAGTTCTATGAACTAGAATGGGTCAAAATTCTATTGAGCAAGATACATGATGATCTATATTGGTTTGGTGAAGTTCCTGTCCACATTACTACTGACCTAATTTATGATATGACTAGACTCTCTAAGGTTGGACCAGTTCTTCCTACTAGTAAAGATGTTAAAAATCAGGTTGAGCAAGCATGTTTATCCATGAGTGATAGGCATGGGATGACTATTGATCCCATTGTGGAAGAAGATATCAAACTTCTCACAATGATACTTGGTTACAAGTTTCAGCACACAAGCAGGTTGAATAGTGTGTCCATAGCTACTGTCCTAGCAGTAATAAGGGTGGTAAAAGATAACACTCATTATAATCTCTCTGATTTATTGTGCGCACAACTGATTGACAAAATAAGAGCTATCTAGCATGAAAAGAGAAAGATTTTTAGATTTGGCTCTTTGATTATCTATCTATACTTTCACATTGTTGGTAAAGTTTCTAATCTTTACCTAGATAGGAGAAAACCCACTATGTCTCAAATTTCACTAAAGGCTACATCAGAGAGCAGTGTGAAGGATTCTATGGACATGGAGATAAAAAAATTCAGGATCAAGATGCAGAAGAGGTTCAAAATACCAGAGAAGATAGTTGAGGAGTACAAAGACACCATATGTTTCATGGTAGAAACTCACTACACATGCATGGTAGTAGTTGAACCTATAACCAAATGGATTCACCCACTTGGTTATGAATTTGAAGATCATCTATTGGAAGGATACGCACAAGTTCTCTTGTATGTGACCAAATATCCTAATGAGCCAAGATGGGGTACATACAAAGAAAAGACAAATCAAGTTGATTATGTCTTATACAATGCAGACAATAAAAGAAAGGCACCAAGGATTACATCTAACATCCTAAGAGTTCATGGTGTCACTCAAGAAGACCTAGATAAGGCTAGGGAACATAAGCTTGCAAAAGAACTTGAGAAAACTCCTGCAGAAGTGAAAATGGAAAAATTTGATGATATCCACAAGAAGAAGAAGAAGAAATTTGATAAAGGTACATCTGCACCATCAACTACTATTGACTTGGATTCCTCTCCACCATCATTACCAAGCAAGATGACTAGAAGAAGGAAGCAAGTTCCCACAGGTCACCCATCATCAAGGACAACAAGAAGAAAAGTAAAGAACACTCAAGCACCTCCTGAGGTAGGATTTAGACCTAGTCTAATAGTCTTAAAGAATAGAATTGTGAATGAAGGTAGACTAGATTCACTTGCAAAGGTCTATGAAAAGTATCAAGAGATAGATAAATTAGAAATTCATTCTATGATTATCTCTCATATGATCAAGTTTGAAAAATCAGTATTGGAACTCAACGCAGTCATACTAGATAAAGTATGGAACATACTAGACCTATTTAAAAGACAAGCAATAGAGGAAGATATGAGGATTAGAGAAGAAACATTAGATAGTCTTCTCCCTATTTTCTCACATGATGAGAAAGAAATACTGTTAGATTTGGTAAAACCTCATCTCAAAACCAAAATAGGAACTCTTCATATTATGAACAAGGAGTATGAACTGGTTGGTGAAGAGACTCGGAAAGCATTTGAGTGAGTATTCTTAGACAGACATGTGTATCCATCAATGACGCCTACAGAAAAAGTGACTCCAATCCCTCCTAAATAGAGTAAAGAATCTGAGATTCCTAATACGCCCATGATAGGTCCTCAAGATTTAGTGCCTAAAGTTACATCACCTTGTCACACAACCAAAGATTCAGATGAAACCATTGTGATCAATGATGTTAATATTTCCATGACAACTTCAGATAATGACTTGAACAAATTTGAAAAAGCATTTGTCAGCGCTGAAGAAACAGAGAAGGTATGCACTAATAATACTTCCTTACAGCAAGATGAAGCTCCTCTTAAAGATTCAACAGATTTGAATAATGAGGAAGACAATCATTCTAATGAACCACCTATTATGGAGATAACTTTGAAAAGTGAATATGTTGATGTCAGTTAGAATACTATACTTACTCCACCCATTAAACCCTCGGTATCATTGTTGTCAAATTTGACCCCTAATTTAGCAAATCAAAATGCTTGGGAAGAAGAAGATCTAATTAAGATCAGTGTGCTAGCCATGGAGAAAGCCAAAGAGAAACAAGTCATGAGAAACCCTCTCTTTCTGGAGATAGTAAACATTTTGATTGACTTAGTGCCAGCAAATAAGAAAATGGCCAAAATTCAGTCAGTTGATGATGTTGATAGCATCTTAACAAGCTCCAAATCACACTTCACAAGTCTAGTAGACTCTGCCACTAAAATTGCAGAAGATGAATACAAGAAGGAAAGATTGAATGAATTGATAAAGAATTTTTCTCTAGATCTTAATTCCTTGAAGATTGGTCAAACAATATTGAAATATTTTGCAGCTAAAAGAAGAAATGTGATAACTCACAGCATGGATAGAGTAAAATTCACCTCAGAGCACATCAAGAAGATTGAGGACACTGATATCTTGGTTGAAAGTGTAAGAAAATCAGTTGAAACATCCTCACAAGACATGAATATCTGCTACAATATCTATCAAGGATAGATAGATAAAATTGAAAAAGTCAAGTTGCAGATTAGCAAGATAAGGACAAAGCAGAACAAACTCAAAAATGCACTTGCACCTTCCTTAGCTGTATTGAATGAGAACATCAAATAGATAGAATGCCACTATTGTTACTTATGATCAAGTTCTCTGCATGGATTTGATAAAAATGGAGAAGCTCACATATTCTCTCTGTGCCCATCATCAGACTGTAGATGTACTAAAGGCATTATGGCAGAAAGAAATCAAGAATCTTCAGATCACTTACCCATATGTGTACTCAGAGTAAGTAATCAAGGAGCTCATTTTTGGCACCTTTGTCATTAATTTCAAAGGGGGAGTAGTGTATATATATAAAGAAGTATGATACAGTATATGTAAAGGAGGATGATATACAATTTTTGGTGTTAGTCAATTTTGAGTAACTTGGCCACATTCCTTTGTTGCCATTAATGAAAAAGGGGGAGATTGTTGGCAAGTTGACTCTCAGGGAGAATATGACTTATTTTGTGTTTTCATTATGGCAACAAAGTCATATGAAGTTTTGACAACAAACTTTGAAGTGAAAATTGACTAAGTATAGAAAATAGAACAAGGCAAAGATATGCAGTTGATCAGAGCACCAACGCACGTATGTGCGAACAAGTCAAGACATGCACCTTTATATTTAAGATTTATGATATATGAATATGCTAATTCTATACATGCATGGTAAGGAATGATAGTATGAAAAAGTTACAGCGAGTTCAGTATCACCTACAGCTCAAAAAATAGAGTATGAAGCCGACTTTAGATTTTGGATCAGTGTATAATATTTTATTGTGTAAAGGCCAAGCGCCTATTGTAATATGTTTTTAGTTATGACTTTATCACTCTTGTAAACATGCTTAAGCCAATTATTTTGGAAGAATTTTATATATTTTTTATTTTTATTTTGGATAAGAGTGTAAAAGTCAAGAATATGTAGAGCAGAGACAAAGAAGAGAAGTATGAACTAATCAGTATGAGATAAAGTCTTTTAAGAGATCAAAGTATCAGTGCATAAAAGGAATTGATCAGATAGCTGTGTCACTTCAGCAGTTCAATTTTCATATCTAGTGCATATCTATCTTCAGGAGGTTGTAGCCTTCTTTTATTAAGTAGTGAGCTCTTGGACAATGAGTCCTCACCCCTAACAGGGTTTTTGTAAAGACTGCTAATAGGGTCATTGTACTTTCTTTGTAAAGACTTCTTCTAACAGGGCAAAGGAACCTTAACAAGTTCATTATACTAGTACAATCATTTACAGGTGCTAATTCCCACCAGGGTTTTCCTCTAATCAAGGTTTCCCCGTAAACATATCTGGTGTTAAGTGTTATTGTGTTATGCTTCATATGTTATCTATTTTATTTATATTCAAATTTTTGAAATGGAATAATTAGTTAAACACTGATTCACCGCACCCCCCCCNTTCCCCCCCCCCCCCCCCCCCCCCCCCGCTCTCAGTGTTTCCAATAGGAAGAAGTGCAAGTTTATGTGGACCAGGGAGGCTGAGGAGGATTTTAAAAGTCTGAAACAAAAGGTACAAAAGCAACTTATACTAGCTTTTCCATATTTTCAAAATATTTTTTATTATTGAATGTGATGCATCTAATGTGGCTATTGGGGTTGTTTTGAGCCAAGAGGGGAGACCCATTGCTTTTTTCAGTGAAAAGATGAATGAGGATAAGAGGAAGTATTCCTCTTATGACCTAGAGATGTATGCTTTAGTGCAAGCCTTGAATAAATGGAGGCACTATCTCCTTCCAAAGGAGTTTATTTTTTTTACTGAAAACCAAACACTTAGTTTCTTGAACAGCTAGGAGAAATTAAGTCACAAACACATGAAGTGGGTTGAATAAATCCAAGCATATACCTTTTCAATCAAGCATAAGAATGGATTTGCAAATAAAGTGGTTGATTCTTTGTGTAGGAGAGCCATGACAGTGCAAGAGGTAAAGTTGCAAAGTTTAGGTATTGACTCCTTGAAAGGTATGTATGAGAATGATGAATATTTTCATGAGATCTATAAAGTTTGTTTTGAATTTTCAAAGCCATATCATGTTGAGCATTATGATTATTTGCTTCAAGAAGGTTTTTTTTCAAAGGACACCAAATATGAATTTGTAAGTGTTCCATGAGGTACAACATTGTGAAGGAGAAGCATTTTGGAAGCATGAGTGGGGACTTTGGGTTGGATAAGACCCTAGAATATGTAAGAAGACATTATCATTGGCCCAAGATGCAAGAAAATGTTAGAAGGGTTGTGGATGCATGTACTATATGTTAGAAAGCTAAAGGTACTTCAACCAATGTTGGATTGTACCAACCATTTCCCATACCTACAAGACCTTGGGAAAGTTTTAGTATGGACTTTTTGATGGGTCTACAAGGACTCAAAAAGGGTTTGATAGTATCTTTATTATTTTTGATAAGTTTAGTAAAATGGCACACTTCTTTCCATTTAAGTGTACAAGTGATGCAACCTATGTAGCAAAATTTTTTTTCAAAGAAATTGTAAGGATACATGGTGTTCCTCAAACTATTGTGTCTGATAGGGGTGTGAAATTCATTGGACACTTTTGGATAACCTTATGGAAAAGGTCGGGAATAATCTTGAACTTTAGTTCATCCTATCATCCTCAAATGGATGGGCAAACTAAATTTGTCAATAGGTCATTGGGAAACCTATTGAGATGTTTAACAAAATAGTATGGAGAAAAGTGGGATGACATCCTCCCATAAGCTAAATTTTCCTTCATTGATTTTGTGAATAGAAGTATAGGGAGGAGTCCTTTTTAGATTGCCTATGGATAGAATCTGAGGGGAATACTAGAATTGAGGGATCTCCCCAATGATGGACAGGTTAGTGTTCATGGAAAGTAGTTTGTTGATGGTATGAAAGAGATCCATGATCAAGTGAGGTTGTCTCTACAAAAGAGTTCATAAAAGTACAAAGAAAGTGCAGATAAAAGAAGGAGGGGTGTAAAATTTTAGGTTGGTGATTTGGTGTGGGTATATCTAAGGAAGGAGAGGTTTCCAAAGGGAAAGCATACAAAGTTACTCATGAAGAAAGTGGGTCCTTTTAAAAAATTTAAGAAGCATGGCATGAATGCTGATGATATAGAACTTCCTTCTACTCTAGGGATATCTCCTATCTTCAATCTTTCTGATCTAACCCCTTATAAATTTCATCATGATGCAAGTACAAAAGTTCATATTGAATAGTTGCAGGAAGATCTTGTAGATTTACCTCCTCATGTACCCAAGAAACTTGACAAGATCCTTGACACAAAGGTCATCAACAAGACTAGAAAGAATCAATACAAGAAATATCTTGTGAAGTGCGCTAAACACCCTAAAGAAGAGGATTTTTGGATGGATGAGGCAAAGATGAAGAAGCATGGCACTTCATTAGAAGAGCTTATCTCAAGAGGACTTGAGATCAATCAACCCTAGGAGTATGGTGCAAGAGAACTCATTGATAAAGAAAAAGACAAAGAGGATGGTGAGGTTGCAAGAGGACCTCCATGAGTTTTTTTTTGGTAGGTTTGGTTTTCCAAGTGCCAAGAGGGATCACAAGATCCTATGCATTGTAATAAGTCCTAATTGTAAGACCTAGTAACCGAGGATGAGTTATAAATCCTATGGTTCACTATGATCAATTAGACATAGGTTGGGTAGATTTGTGTTAGGAAAGCTTGAATTTATATTGTTAACATCATCTCTCTTGGAAATCAAACTCGATTAGTTCCTAGGAGTTAGTTTTGAAAAAGTGGTCAAATGTTATCAACAATATTGTTTGCAAAACAAAAAGTTGCTAATTAAAAAAATTTTAAAAGTTGTTACCCAACATTCATAACCACCCACATTTGGTTGGAACTAGGGTGAAATATTTTAAATTGTGTCAACCATCATTGCAAAGTTGGCTGGAAGAGAATTGTAGGAATCATTTGCAGAAATTGAATGAAAAACTATATTATACCATATATTTGACTGATATATTGTTTTGCACGATCCGGTATGGATTCAAATGATAAATCTAGTCTGATAGGAAGTTGGGAGTATGTCCTAGTTTTCATCCACATCAAACTAGAGATCTTAAGGTATAGAAATAAGATAGAATTCGTGTCACAGTGAACTGGAAGTCGGTATTTTGAAGAAAATTAGGGTCGTTGACTTCAAACCCTCATACCTTCCAATGTAACTATGGAAAGTTCCTCAAACCAGGTTTAAAGGAGAGGTATGGGATTGTATTTTAGTTTTCTTTTGGTTTCACTTACAAGGAGAAATGTCTAAAACCCTAGCTCAGCATTCCTATGTGATGAGAGAAAGTGTTTAACCAGAAGATTGTAAACCCCATAACTTTAGATGCCCATTGATTTAGAGCCTAAGGTTGGAGGAGGAGACTTCTTCCAAGTGTCCCTAGATGTTCCCATAGTTAGTTTTGATAGGATCCAAATATATAGAGAGTACTTACTTATTTAGGTGCCCCAATTAGGCCACCTAGGCATTAGTGAAGATTTCCAAGTAAACTGAGTTGGTGAAGGATCCATGATCTGTCCTCTTGGTAAAAGTGTTGCCCCAAAATTTGAAGTAAGTCTACACATTATTTTTCAGAGGTCCTTCAATATGTTTTGTTAAAAAATCCCAAAATACCAAGTAGTAGGCAATACCGAGTGGCAAGCTGTGCCAAGTGATAGTAAATGCCAAGTAGGACAATTTTGAAGTATTGGATTGAATTGAATTAAAGGAGTAATTTCATTGATTTGAGGGATGTCAAAGGAGTGTTTTGACATGTGTGAATGATTCAGGGGCTTGGGAAAAGATTTGAATGACCTTGAATGAGGAAGGTGAATGGGAACACTAGATGAACAAGGGTACATCAAGGAGATGTATGAAATAGTGGTCAACTCAGTATGGGGTTATGAGGGTAAATGAATTAATGAGTTGGTGAATAGGTAAATAATCACTTAATGGTGTAGGGCTCTTGTGTTGGGTACTCCAGTCAAAATGGGTAGGAAGGTGTGATATAATCAAGCAAGGACTTGTAAATTGCTACAAGTTATTATAGTGACCAGACCCTCTGCATGAGAGAGAGAGAGAGAGATTAATGTGTCCTATAACCCCTTACCATACATCTTAGGGGTTGTAAGGGTTGTTAAGGGGTCCTATGCTAGATTAATGTTTCTTAGGACCCCTTGTGACCCCTTACAACCATTTAGTACCCCTAAGATGTATTCTCAAGGGTCCTAAACGGTCATAAGGGTCATAAGGGATCCTAGGACTTATTTATCTATCCTAGGACCTTGTATGACCCCTTAGGACCCTTTAGGACCCCTCACTATACATCTTAGGGGTTGTAAGCATTTTTAAGGTGTCCTATGAAACATTAATGTGTCTTAAGACCCCTTATAACCCATTAGGACCCTTTAGGAACCCTATTATGTATGGTGAGGGAACCTAAAGGGTTATAAGGGGTCGTATGACAAATTAATGTATCCTAGAACCCCTTATGATGACATAGCACCCTTTATGAACCTTTACCATTAATGTGCCCTAGGATCCCTTATGACCCCTTAGGAACCTTTGAGGCCCCTTAAAATACATATTAGGAATCGTAAGGGTTGTTAAGGGTTCCTATGACACATTAATGTGTCCTAGGACCCTTATCAACCCTTAGGACCCTTCAGGATCCCTAAGATATAAGGTAAGGGGTCCTAAAGGTTCATAAGGGGGCATAAGGGGTCTTAGGAACATGACACATTAATGAGTCCAATGACCCCTTATGACCTCTTAAGACCCCATTACCATACATCTTAGGGTTTGTAAGGGTTGTTAAGAGGTCCTACAAAACATTTATGTTTCCTAGGACCCCTTATGACCCTTTAGGACCCCTAATATGTATTCTTATGGGGTCCTAAGGGGCCATAAAGGGTCCTAGGACACATTAATGTGTCTGAGGACCCCTTATGACCCCTTACCATAAATTAGTGAATAGTAAGGGGTCTTAAGGGGTACTTGGACACATTAATGTGTCTTAGGACCCCTTATGGCCCCTATAGGACCCTTTACGATGCCTCACCATACATCTTAGGGTTCATAAGGGATGTTAAGGGGTCCTATGACACATTAATGTGTCCTAGGACCCCATATAACCCCTTATGACACTTTAGGAACACCAAGATGTATTGTAAGGGATCATAGGACACATTAATATGTCCTAGGACCCCTTATGACCCCTTAAGACTCCTTATTACATCTTAGGGGTCATAAGGGTTGTTAAGAGGTCATGTGACACATTAATGTGTCCTAGGACCCTTTTAATGCCTTAGGACCCTTTGGGACCCCTAAGATGTATTCTTAGCAGTACTAAAGGGTCCTAAGGGGCTATAAGGGGTCCTAAGACACATTAATGTGTCCTATGAATACATCCCCTTACGAGCCCTTGCAATACATTTGTGTATGGTAAGGGGTCTTAAGGGCTCCTCTAACACATTGATGTTTCCTAGAACCCATTATGACCCCTTAGGACCCTTTAGGACTCATTACCATACATCTTATCGATCATAAGGGTTATTTTGGGGTCCTAGGACCCTTAAGATGTATGGTAAGGGGTCATAAGGGGTCCTAGGAAACATTAATGTGTCCTAGGACCCCTTATGAACCATTAGGACCCCTTACCATAGATCTTAGGGGTCCTAAGGGTTATTAAGGGGTCTTGCAACAAATTAATGTGTCCTAGGACCCCTTAGGACCCTTTTAGACCACTAAGATATATGGTAAGGGCTCCTAATGGTTCATAAGGGGTCATAAAGGGTCATTACAGGTCCTAATGGGTCTTAAAGGGTCATAAAGGTTCATAAGAGGTCATAAGGGTCATAAGGGGTTCTAATAGTTCATAAAGTGTCATAAAGGGTTTTTAAGGGGTCATAAGGTTTCATAAGAAACATTAATGTGTCCTAAGAAACCTTATGACCCCTTAATACCCCTTACCATACATCATAGAAGTCATAATGGTTGTTAAGAGGTTATATGACACATTAATGTGTCCTATGACCCCTTAGGACCCTTTGGGACCCCTCAGATGTATTCTTACCAGTCCTAACGGGTCCTAAGGGGCCATAAGGGGTTCTAAGACATATTAATGTGTCCTAGAACCCTTTATGACCCTTTACAATACATTGGTGTATGGTAAGGGGTCCTAAGGGGTAAGGGGTCTTAAGGGGTCCTCGGAAAAATTAATGTTTCCTAGAACACATTATGGAACCTTATTACCTTTTAGGAATCTTTACCATACATCGTATGGGTTTTAAGGGTTTTCAATGGGTCCTACGACACATTAATGTGTCCTAGGTCCTGAGAGAGAGAGAGAGAGAGAGATTCCTAGGGGGTCCTAGGATACCTTATCACTCCTTATTACCCCTTAGGGCCCCTAAGATGTATTCTTAGGGGTCCTAATGGGTCATAAGGGCTCTTTAGTGGTCCTAAGACACCTTAAAACCCCTTAGAACCCTTAAGATGTATCGTAAGGGGTTATAAGAGGTGTCAAGACACCTAATGACCACTTTCAACCCCTTAGGACTCCTAATATGTATTCTTAGGGGTTGTAAGGGGTTTTAAGGGTTCCTATGACACCTTATGATGCCTTAGGATCCCTAAGATGTATTCTTAGGTGTCTTCAAGGGTCATAAGGGGTTTTAAGACACCTTATGACCCCTTAAAAACCCCTAAGATATATTCTTAAGAATCCTAACGGGTTCTAAGGGGTCTTATGGGGTTTGAGGACACCTTATCATCCCTTACGATGCATTAGGGCCCTTAAGATATATTATTAGGGGTCTTAAAGGGTTTTAAGTGGTATTAAAGGGTCATATGACACCTTCTGACCCCTTACAACCCCTAAGATGTATTCTTAGGGGTCCTCAAGGGTTGTAAGGGGTGCTATGACACCTTGTGAGTCCTTACTATCCATTAGGGCCCCTAATATATATTCTTAGAGGTCCTAAGGGATCTTAAGGGGTCCTAGGAAAACTTATGACCTTTTACAACCCCTTAGGACCCCTAAGATATATTCTTAGCGGTCCTAAAGGGTCATAAGGGGTTATTAAGGGGCCCTTTGACACCTTACGATCTGTTAAGACCCCTTAGGACCCCTAAGATGTACTCTTAGCGATCCTCAAGGGTCAGAAGGGGTCCTAAGGGGTCCTAAGACACCTTAATACTCCTTACCACCCCTTAGGGCCCCTAAGATATATTTTTAGCGGTCCTAATGGGTTGTAAGAGCTCTTAAGGGGTCCAAGGACACCTTACAACCCCTTAGAACCCCTAATATGTTTTTTTAGGGTTCCTAAAGGGTCATAAGGGGTATCAAGGGGTCTTATAACATCTTATGATTCTTACTACCCATTAGGACCCCTAAGATGTAATCGTAGGGGTCTTCATCATTTGTAAGGGGTCTAAAAGGGTCCTAAAATACCTTATGACCCCTTACAAACCCTTAGTACCCCTAATATGTATTCTTACAGGTCCTAAGGGGTCGTAAGGAGTCTTAAGGAGTCCTGGGACACCTTATGACCCCTTAGGACCCCTAAGATGTATTTTTAGGGGTCGTAAAGGGTCGTAAGGTGTATTAATCATTCCTATGACCCCTTACGACCCCTTACAACCCATATGATGTTTTCTTAGGGTTCCTTAAGGGTCCTAAGGGGTCCTAAGGGGTCCTAGGATACCTTATGACTCCTTACAACCTGTTAGGGCCCCTAAGATGTATTCTTAGGGGTCCTAATAGGTTGTAAGGGCTCTTAAGGGGTCCTAGGATAGCTTATGACCCCTTACAACCCCTCAGTACCCCTAATATGTATTCTTTAGGGTCCTCAATGGTCATAGGGGGTCTTAAGACACCTTATGACTCCTTACCACCCCTTAGGGTCCCTAAGTTGTATTCTCAAGGGTTCTGATGGGTTAGAAGGGCTCTTAAGTGGTCCTAGGAAACTTTACAACCCCTTAGGACCCATTAGGACCCCTAGGATGTATTCTTTGGGGCCTAAAGGGTCGTAAGTGGTCTTAAGGGTTCCTATGACACCTTATTACCCTACATGACCCCTTAGGATCCCTACGATGTATTCTTAGGAGTCCTCAAGTGTTGGAAGGGGTCTTAAACGATACTAGGACACCTTACTACCCCTAAGATGTATTCTTAAGGGCCCTAAGGGGTCATAAGGTTTATTAAGGGGTCCTAGGACACCTTACAACCCCTTACAACCCTTAAAATGTATTTTTAAAGGTCCTAAAGGGTGGTAATGGGTATTAAGGGGTTGTATGACACTTTATGATCCCGTATGACCCCTTAGGACCCCTAAGATGTATTCTTAGGGGTCCTCAAGGTTTGTAAGGTGTTCTAAGGGGTTCTAGGACACCTTATGACTCCTTATGGTCCCTTATTGCCACTAAGATCTATTATTAATGGTCATAATGGGTCATAAGGACTCTTAAGGGGTCTTAGGCCACCTTATGACCCCTTACAAACCCTTAGGACTCCCAAGATGTCCTAATGGGTCCTAATGTCTCCTAAGGGGTTCTAATGGGTCCTAAGGGGTACTGGGGCCATCTATGACCCATTATGACCCCTTGTGACACATTAGGAACCATTAGGACACATGGTAAACCATTAGGACCCCTTAAAATACATTAACCATTGTAGGACACAATAATGGGTTCTAAGTGGTCCTAATTTATTATAAGGGGTCATAATGGGTCCTTACTAGTCCTAGGACCCCTTAAGACCCATTTCAAACCCTTGGGATGCATTAGGACCCTTTAAGACACTTTAGAACCCATGTTGATTACAAAATATTTAGTTGAGGAGAAGGAATTACAATGATTTAGAATAAAATTGGCTATGGATAATCTAGTTACATGAATTTTGTTAAGAATGAAACTTATAGGAATTGCATGATATATTAATCCATGGTGAAAGTAATATTATTGATGAACATGGGATTGCAGCTACAACTATTCAATATACTAATGTGTGGTAATGGGTCCTAATGGGTCCTAAGGTGTCCTAATGTGTCCTGAGGGGTTGTAATGGGTCCTAAGGTTTCCTATTATCACCTACGACCTATTATGACCCCTTATGACATATTATGACCCATTAGGACACATTATGACCCCTTAGAACACATTCACCATCGTAGGACACACTAATGGGTTCTAAGTGCTCCTAATGTATTATAAGGGGTCATAATGGGCCCTAAGTAGTCCTATGACCCCTTAAGACCCATTGTGAATTCTAGAGATGCATTAAGACCCATTAAGACACATTAGAACCCATGTTGATTACAAAACTCTCTCTCTCTCACACACACATAGTGCATACATGATATTTAGAACACAACAAATTTTATATTACACTGATTGCAACCTTTTTCAACATTTTTATTTGCATAGCACGTGTGCCCTATTTGGTGTACACACTTTGAACTACATTGGAATCTACCAAGCCTAAGGCTTTGATTTTCCTTGGAGATCAAACCCAAAGGCTTGTAGGATTCAAAAAAGTTTCAGACATGTTCTCTAGAAAACATACAAAAAAATCACATTTTTCCTTTGTGCTCCCCATCAAGTTTACACGTGGTTCAATAACAATAAAATCAAATGACAAGATATTGTATATCTCTGTCAGTTATCTAGCCATATAATTTATTTTGAGTTATGATTATGTTAAGATTTTCATCTCTAATTTCTTTTGTATGTATGTCTCTTTTTTGTCAAAAACCAACGTGTAGTATTTTGGGCTTAGATTTTTGCTCATTTGTCAAATTTTGAAACAAGTTGCTTTTTTAGAAACTAGACTCCATTCTACACACTTTAAAAAAAAGTTTTGATTTTTTCTTAGTTTTCAATGATTCCTAGGGGGAGCACACACAAATATCAAGTTTTTAGGATATGTCCCATTAGAAAATTCATAAAAATATTAGCAGAAAAATTTGGGATAAACTATGTGGTGTTAGCTAACTTCTCACTAGGGCAAGTAAAAATTTTCAAAAAAAAAGTTAACATTTTAGGGGGGGACACTAGATGCTATGTTATGTTTTTTCATAAATAACATGACCACTTTTTGTGCTCCCCCTTTTTTGGGGTCTTAAACTCCACCATTTTCAAAAAAATAGTAGTTTAGAAACTAGATTAAGAGTACTACAACTCTTGTTGTTGTCGCATCTCAAAATTTTGAGTTTAATTATCTTTAATTTCTCGTCAAAGTTCAGAGTTATTTTATTTTAGAAAAAAGTGTCACCTTACACCTCCTTTTTAATCCTCCATCTTTGTGCACTTACCCTAGGTTAGGACCCAAATCATAAAGATATTGATGCCAATATGCTGAAATGATGCACGATCAATGAGTAATGTCATCCTAAGATCAAGGAACATCATGATATGAGCCCAAAGCTTCACTGGTCAAGAAATTGTTTCATGAGATTAGATAACTCCAACTGACCATTAGAACATAAATAACACATAGGCTCAAACATAAATAACACATAGGCTTGAACATAAATCCAAGATAACTCCACTATGAAGCATCAGATTGAGGTGCAAACCTAGACATAGGTAAAACATGATGTCTAGAAGATACCTTGAGGTTCGTAACAGCAAATGATCCAAATCAAATAATCACCACGAAAAATATAGAAATTGGCTCATAGGAACAAACTGAAAGATAATATTTTTGGGTGATGCAATATTTCCAACAACCCAAGGATGATCCTACATCAACCCACAAATGAATGATGGAGTGTTCTAGCAGTCACATAAATAAATTTTCAAGTTGAAATTAAAGATAAAAATTGGTTATGGCACATAAGATTTGGTCATTTATACTTTGGAATCTTAAACCTATTGCATAAGAAAAGAATGGTGAAGGGATTTCCACTAATAGAAAAACTAGATAGAATATGTGAAGGTTGCATTTGGGTAAACAACATGTTGGTACTCCTAAATTTGGAACAAATTTGGAGTGACCATGTTAAAATTTTCAGACAAGCAAAGTAAAATTTCCCTGAAAATCTGTGTGAGAAGACTCAGTTGGAGTGATTGAAAAAAATGTCCGGATGATTTTTATAAGATACAAATTTGGAAGAGGCTTTAATGTCTTTCATTTGATGTATGCAGTGGGTCCCAGCTCCCGAGTTTCAGTTCTGACATGTTTATGAAGTACTCATTTTAAGGGGGTCACCTAATTCTGCATATTGCCAAAGTGTCAATTTGCTGTCCGGAGCCTACTTTGCCTCTGAGTATCTTACACCCTGTTGAGTTTCATAATTCACCACTTTGGGAATGTTTTCCATGCATATCAGAGAGCTTATGTTTTAAACC